>JASWHU010000269.1:0-137956 GCA_030819815.1 Strix occidentalis
GAGTGAGGAGGAAGGCAGAGGACGAAGAGAGAGGAAGAAGTGAGAGGAGGAAGAGAGGAGGAAGAGAGAGCAGGAAGAGAGAGGAGGAAGAGAGAGGAGGAAGAGAGAGGAAGATCAGAGAGGAGGAAGAGAGAGTAGAAAGAGAGAGGAGTAAGAGAGAGAAGGAAGAGAGAGGAGGAAGAGTGAGGAGGAAGGCAGAGGACGAAGAGAGAGGAAGAAGTGAGAGGAAGACGAGAGAGGAGGAAGAGAGAGGAGGAAGAAAGAGGAGGAAGAGCGAGGAGGAAGAGAGAGGAGGAAGAGAGAGGAAGAGAAGAGAGGAGGAGGACAGAGGAGGAATAGAGAGGAGGAAGAGAGAGGAGGTAGGGAGAGGAAGAAGAGAGAGGAGGAAGAGAGAAGAAGAGGAGAGAGGAGGAGTGAGGAGGGAGAGAGAGGAGGAAGAGAGAGGAGGAAGAGAGGAGGAAGAGAGAGGAGGAAGAGAGAGGAGGAAGAGAGAGGAGGAAGAGAGAGGAAGATCAGAGAGGAGGAAGAGAGAGGAGAAAGAGAGAGGAGGAAGAGAGAGAAGGAAGAGAGAGGAGGAAGAGTGAGGAGGAAGGCAGAGGACGAAGAGAGAGGAAGAAGTGAGAGGAAGAGGAGAAAGGAGGAAGAGAGAGGAGGAAGAGAGAGGAGGAAGAGCGAGGAGGAAGAGAGAGGAAGAGGAGAGAGGAGGAGAGAGGAGGAAGTGTGAGGAGGAAGGGAGAGCAGGAGAGAGACGAGGAAGAGAGAGAAGGAAGAGAGAGGAGGAAGAGAGAGGAGGAAGAGTGAGGAGGAAGGGAGAGGACGAAGAGAGAGGAAGAAGTGAGAGGAAGAGGAGAGAGGAGGAAGGGAGAGGAGGAAGAGAGAGGAGGAAGAGAGAGGAGGAAGAGAGAGGAGGAAGAGGGAGGAGGAAAGGAGACGAGGAAGAGAGAGGAAGAAGAGAGAGGAAGAGGAGAGAGGAGGAAGAGAGAGGAAGAGGAGAGAGTAGGAAGTATAGAAGAGGAAGAGAGAGGAGGAAGAGAGAGGAGGAAGAGAGAGGGAGAGAGGAGGAGAGAGGAGGAAGAAAGAGGACGAAGAGAGAGGAGGAAGAGAGAGGAGGAAGAGAGGAGGAAGAGAGAGGAGGAAGAGAGAGGAGGAAGAGAGAGAAGGAAGAGAGAGGAGGAAGAGTGAGGAGGAAGGCAGAGGACGAAGAGAGAGGAAGAAGTGAGAGGAAGAGGAGAGAGGAGGAAGAGAGGAGGAAGAGTGAGGAGGAAGGGAGAGGAGGAAGAGAGACGAGGAAGAGAGAGAAGGGAAGAGAGAGGAGGAAGAGAGAGGAGGAAGACAGAGGAGGAAGGGAGACGAGGAAGAGAGAGGAAGAAGAGAGAGGAAGAGGAGAGAGGAGGAAGAGAGAGAGAGAGGAGAGAGTAGGAAGTATAGAAGAGGAAGAGAGAGGAGGAAGAGAGAGGAGGAAGAGAGAGGGAGAGAGGAGGGAGAGAGGAGGAAGAAAGAGGACGAAGAGAGAGGAGGAAGAGAGAGGAGGAAGAGAGGAGGAAGAGAGAGGAGGAAGAGAGAGGAGGAAGAGAGAGGAGTAAGAGAGAGGAAGATCAGAGAGGAGGAAGAGAGAGTAGAAAGAGAGAGGAGGAAGAGAGAGGAGGAAGAGAGAGGAGGAAGAAAGAGGAGGAAGAGAGAGGAGGAAGAGAGAGGAAGAGGAGAGAGGAGGAGAGAGGAGGAAGAGTGAGGAGGAAGGCAGAGGACGAAGAGAGAGGAAGAAGTGAGAGGAAGAGGAGAGAGGAGGAAGAGAGAGGAGGAAGAGAGAAGAGGAAGAGCGAGGAGGAAGAGAGAGGAAGAGGAGAGAGGAGGAAGAGAGAGGAGGAAGAGAGAGGAGGAAGAGCAAGGAGGAAGAGACAGGAAGAGGAGAGAGTAGGAGAGAGGAGGAAGAGTGAGGAGGAAGGGAGAGGAGGAAGAGAGACGAGGAAGAGAGAGAAGGAAGAGAGAGGAGGAAGAGAGAGGAGGAAGACAGAGGAGGAAGGGAGACGAGGAAGAGAGAGGAAGAAGAGAGAGGAAGAGGAGAGAGGAGGAAGAGAGAGGAAGAGGAGAGAGTAGGAAGTATAGAAGAGGAAGAGAGAGGAGGAAGAGAGAGGAGGAAGAGAGAGGGAGAGAGGAGGAGAGAGGAGGAAGAAAGAGGACGAAGAGAGAGGAGGAAGAGAGAGGAGGAAGAGAGGAGGAAGAGAGAGGAGGAAGAGAGAGGAGGAAGAGAGAGGAGTAAGAGAGAGGAAGATCAGAGAGGAGGAAGAGAGAGTAGAAAGAGAGAGGCGGAAGAGAGAGGAGGAAGAGAGAGGAGGAAGAAAGAGGAGGAAGAGCGAGGAGGAAGAGAGAGGAAGAGGAGAGAGGAGGAGAGAGGAGGAAGAGTGAGGAGGAAGGCAGAGGACGAAGAGAGAGGAAGAAGTGAGAGGAAGAGGAGAGAGGAGGAAGAGAGAGGAGGAAGAGAGAAGAGGAAGAGCGAGGAGGAAGAGAGAGGAAGAGGAGAGAGGAGGAGAGAGGAGGAAGAGAGAGGAAGAGGAGAGAGGAGGAGAGAGGAGGAAGAGAGAGGAAGAAGAGAGAGGAGGAAGAGAGAGGAAGAGCAGAGAGGAGGAGGAGAGAGGAGAAAGAGATATGAGGAAGAGAGAGGAGGAAGAGAGAGGAGGAAGAGAGAGGAGGAAGAGAGAGGAGGAGGAGAGAGGAGGAGCAGAGAGGAGGAAGAGAGAGGAGGAAGAGAGAGGAGGAAGAAAGAGGAGGAACAGAGAGGAGGAAGAGAGAGGAAGAGCAGAGAGGAGGAAGAGAGAGGAGAAAGAGAGACGAGGAAGAGAGAGAAGGAAGAGAGAGGAGGAAGAGAGAGGAGGAAGAGTGAGGAGGGAGGGAGAGGACGAAGAGAGAAGAAGTAGTGAGAGGAAAAGGAGAGAGGAGGAAGGGAGAGGAGGAAGAGAGAGGAAGAAGAGAGAGGAAGAGGAGAGAGGAGGAAGAGAGAGGAGGAAGAGAGAGGAGGAAGAGAGAGGAGGAAGAGAGAGGAGGAAGGGAGACGAGGAAGAGAGAGGAAGAAGAGAGAGGAAGAGGAGAGTGTAGGAAGTAGAGAAGAGGAAGAGAGAGGAGGAAGAGAGAGGAGGTAGAGAGAGGAAGAAGAGAGAGGAGGAAGAGAGAGGAAGAGGAGAGGAGGAGTGAGGAGGAAGAGTGAGGAGGAAGGCAGAGGACGAAGAGAGAGGAAGAAGTAAGAGGAGGAAGAGAGGAGGAAGAGAGAGCAGGAAGAGAGAGGAGGAAGAGAGAGGAGGAAGAGAGAGGAAGATCAGAGAGGAGGAAGAGAGAGTAGAAAGAGAGAGGAGTAAGAGAGAGAAGGAAGAGAGAGGAGGAAGAGTGAGGAGGAAGGCAGAGGACAAAGAGAGAGGAAGAAGTGAGAGGAAGACGAGAGAGGAGGAAGAGAGAGGAGGAAGAAAGAGGAGGAAGAGCGAGGAGGAAGAGAGAGGAAGAGGAGAGAGGAGGAGAGAGGAGGAAGAGTGAGGAGGAAGGCAGAGGACGAAGAGAGAGGAAGAAGTGAGAGGAAGAGGAGAGAGGAGGAAGAGAGAGGAGGAAGAGGGAGGAGGAGAGAGGAGGAATAGAGAGGAAGACGAGAGAGGAGGAGAGAGGAGGAAGAGAGAGGAAGAAGAGAGAGGAGGAAGAGAGAGGAAGAGCAGAGAGGAGGAGGAGAGAGGAGAAAGAGATATGAGGAAGAGAGAGGAGGAAGAGAGAGGAGGAAGAGAGAGGAATAGGAGAGAGGAGGAGCAGAGAGGAGGAAGAGAGAGGAGGAAGAGAGAGGAGGAAGAAAGAGGAGGAAGAGAGAGTAGGAAGAGAGAGGAAGAGCAGAGAGGAGGAAGAGAGAGTAGAAAGAGAGACGAGGAAGAGAGAGAAGGAAGAGAGAGGAGGAAGAGTGAGGAGGAAGGGAGAGGACAAAGAGAGAAGAAGTAGTGAGAGGAAAAGGAGAGAGGAGGAAGGGAGAGGAGGAAGAGAGAGGAAGAAGAGAGAGGAAGAGGAGAGAGGAGGAAGAGAGAGGAGGAAGAGAGAGGAGGAAGAGAGAGGAGGAAGAGAGAGGAGGAAGGGAGACGAGGAAGAGAGAGGAAGAAGAGAGAGGAAGAGGAGAGTGTAGGAAGTAGAGAAGAGGAAGAGAGAGGAGGAAGAGAGAGGAGGTAGAGAGAGGAAGAAGAGAGAGGAGGAAGAGAGAGGAAGAGGAGAGAGGAGGAGTGAGAAGGAAGAGAGAGGAGGAAGAGAGAGGAGGAAGAGAGAGTAGGAAGAGAGAGGAGGAAGAGAGAGGAGGAAGAGAGTGGAAGAGAAGAGAGGAGGAGGACAGAGGAGGAATAGAGAGGAGGAAGAGAGAGGAGGTAGAGAGAGGAAGAAGAGAGAGGAGGAAGAGAGAGGAAGAGGAGAGAGGAGGAGTGAGGAGGGAGAGAGAGGAGGAAGAGAGAGGAGGAAGAGAGAGGAGGAAGAGAGAGGAGGAAGAGAGAGGAAGATCAGAGAGGAGGAAGAGAGAGGAGAAAGAGAGAGGAGGAAGAGAGAGAAGGAAGAGAGAGGAGGAAGAGTGAGGAGGAAGGCAGAGGACGAAGAGAGAGGAAGAAGTGAGAGGAAGAGGAGAGAGGAGGAAGAGAGAGGAGGAAGAGAGAGGAGGAAGAGCGAGGAGGAAGAGAGAGGAAGAGGAGAGAGGAGGAAGTATAGAAGAGGAAGAGAGAGGAGGAAGAGAGAGGAGGAAGAGAGAGGAAGAGGAGAGAGGAGGAAGAGAGAGGAGGAAGAGAGAGGAAGAGAAGAGAGGAGGAGGACAGAGGAAGAATAGAGAGGAGGAAGAGAGAGGAGGTAGAGAGAGGAAGAAGAGAGAGGAGGAAGAGAGAGGAAGAGGAGAGAGGAGGAGTGAGGAGGGAGAGAGAGGAGGAAGAGAGAGGAGGAAGAGAGGAGGAAGAGAGAGGAGGAAGAGAGAGGTGGAATAGAGAGGAGGAAGAGAGAGGAAGATCAGAGAGGAGGAAGAGAGAGGAGAAAGAGAGAGGAGGATGAGGGAGAAGGAAGAGAGAGGAGGAAGAGTGAGGAGGAAGGCAGAGGACGAAGAGAGAGGAAGAAGTGAGAGGAAGAGGAGAGAGGAGGAAGAGAGAGGAAGAGGAGAGAGGAGGAGTGAGGAGGGAGAGAGAGGAGGAAGAGAGAGGAGGAAGAGAGGAGGAAGAGAGAGGAGGAGGAGAGAGGAGGAATAGAGAGGAGGAAGAGAGAGGAAGATCAGAGAGAGGAGTAAGAGAGAGAAGGAAGAGAGAGGAGGAAGAGTGAGGAGGAAGGCAGAGGACGAAGAGAGAGGAAGAAGTGAGAGGAAGAGGAGACAGGAGGAAGAGAGAGGAGGAAGAGAGAGGAGGAAGAGCGAGGAGGAAGAGAGAGGAAGAGGAGAGAGGAGGAGAGAGGAGGAAGAGTGAGGAGGAAGGGAGAGCAGGAGAGAGACGAGGAAGAGAGAGAAGGAAGAGAGAGGAGGAAGAGAGAGGAGGAAGAGTGAGGAGGAAGGGAGAGGACGAAGAGAGAGGAAGAAGTGAGAGGAAGAGGAGAGAGGAGGAAGGGAGAGGAGGAAGAGAGAGGAGGTAGAGAGAGGAGGAAGAGAGAGGAGGAAGAGGGAGGAGGAAAGGAGACGAGGAAGAGAGAGGAAGAAGAGAGAGGAAGAGGAGAGAGGAGGAAGAGAGAGGAAGAGCAGAGAGTAGGAAGTATAGAAGAGGAAGAGAGAGGAGGAAGAGAGAGGAGGAAGAGAGAGGGAGAGAGGAGGAGAGAGGAGGAAGAAAGAGGACGAAGAGAGAGGAGGAAGAGAGGAGGAAGAGAGAGGAGGAAGAGAGAGGAGGAAGAGAGAGGAAGATCAGAGAAGAGGAAGAGAGAGGAGAAAGAGAGAGGAGGAAGAGAGAGGAGGAAGAGCGAGGAGGAAGAGAGAGGAAGAGGAGAGAGGAGGAGAGAGGAGGAAGAGTGAGGAGGAAGGGAGAGGAGGAAGAGAGACGAGGAAGAGAGAGAAGGAAGAGAGAGGAGGAAGAGAGAGGAGGAAGAGAGAGGAGGAAGGGAGACGAGGAAGGGAGACGAGGAAGAGAGAGGAAGAAGAGAGAGGAAGAGGAGAGTGTAGGAAGTAGAGAAGAGGAAGAGAGAGGAGGAAGAGAGAGGAGGTAGAGAGAGGAAGAAGAGAGAGGAGGAAGAGAGAGGAAGAGGAGAGAGGAGGAGTGAGAAGGAAGAGAGAGGAGGAAGAGAGAGGAGGAAGAGAGAGTAGGAAGAGAGAGGAGGAAGAGAGAGGAGGAAGAGAGAGGAAGAGAAGAGAGGAGGAGGACAGAGGAGGAATAGAGAGGAGGAAGAGAGAGGAGGTAGAGAGAGGAAGAAGAGAGAGGAGGAAGAGAGAGGAAGAGGAGAGAGGAGGAGTGAGGAGGGAGAGAGAGGAGGAAGAGAGAGGAGGAAGAGAGAGGAGGAAGAGAGAGGAGGAAGAGAGAGGAAGATCAGAGAGGAGGAAGAGAGAGGAGAAAGAGAGAGGAGGAAGAGAGAGAAGGAAGAGAGAGGAGGAAGAGTGAGGAGGAAGGCAGAGGACGAAGAGAGAGGAAGAAGTGAGAGGAAGAGGAGAGAGGAGGAAGAGAGAGGAGGAAGAGAGAGGAGGAAGAGCGAGGAGGAAGAGAGAGGAAGAGGAGAGAGGAGGAAGTATAGAAGAGGAAGAGAGAGGAGGAAGAGAGAGGAGGAAGAGAGAGAAAGAGGAGAGAGGAGGAAGAGAGAGGAGGAAGAGAGAGGAAGAGAAGAGAGGAGGAGGACAGAGGAAGAATAGAGAGGAGGAAGAGAGAGGAGGTAGAGAGAGGAAGAAGAGAGAGGAGGAAGAGAGAGGAAGAGGAGAGAGGAGGAGTGAGGAGGGAGAGAGAGGAGGAAGAGAGAGGAGGAAGAGAGGAGGAAGAGAGAGGAGGAAGAGAGAGGTGGAATAGAGAGGAGGAAGAGAGAGGAAGATCAGAGAGGAGGAAGAGAGAGGAGAAAGAGAGAGGAGGATGAGGGAGAAGGAAGAGAGAGGAGGAAGAGTGAGGAGGAAGGCAGAGGACGAAGAGAGAGGAAGAAGTGAGAGGAAGAGGAGAGAGGAGGAAGAGAGAGGAAGAGGAGAGAGGAGGAGTGAGGAGGGAGAGAGAGGAGGAAGAGAGAGGAGGAAGAGAGGAGGAAGAGAGAGGAGGAGGAGAGAGGAGGAATAGAGAGGAGGAAGAGAGAGGAAGATCAGAGAGAGGAGTAAGAGAGAGAAGGAAGAGAGAGGAGGAAGAGTGAGGAGGAAGGCAGAGGACGAAGAGAGAGGAAGAAGTGAGAGGAAGAGGAGACAGGAGGAAGAGAGAGGAGGAAGAGAGAGGAGGAAGAGCGAGGAGGAAGAGAGAGGAAGAGGAGAGAGGAGGAGAGAGGAGGAAGAGTGAGGAGGAAGGGAGAGCAGGAGAGAGACGAGGAAGAGAGAGAAGGAAGAGAGAGGAGGAAGAGAGAGGAGGAAGAGTGAGGAGGAAGGGAGAGGACGAAGAGAGAGGAAGAAGTGAGAGGAAGAGGAGAGAGGAGGAAGGGAGAGGAGGAAGAGAGAGGAGGTAGAGAGAGGAGGAAGAGAGAGGAGGAAGAGGGAGGAGGAAAGGAGACGAGGAAGAGAGAGGAAGAAGAGAGAGGAAGAGGAGAGAGGAGGAAGAGAGAGGAAGAGGAGAGAGTAGGAAGTATAGAAGAGGAAGAGAGAGGAGGAAGAGAGAGGAGGAAGAGAGAGGGAGAGAGGAGGAGAGAGGAGGAAGAAAGAGGACGAAGAGAGAGGAGGAAGAGAGGAGGAAGAGAGAGGAGGAAGAGAGAGGAGGAAGAGAGAGGAGGAAGAGAGAGGAAGATCAGAGAAGAGGAAGAGAGAGGAGAAAGAGAGAGGAGGAAGAGAGAGGAGGAAGAGCGAGGAGGAAGAGAGAGGAAGAGGAGAGAGGAGGAGAGAGGAGGAAGAGTGAGGAGGAAGGGAGAGGAGGAAGAGAGACGAGGAAGAGAGAGAAGGAAGAGAGAGGAGGAAGAGAGAGGAGGAAGACAGAGGAGGAAGGGAGACGAGGAAGAGAGAGGAAGAAGAGAGAGGAAGAGGAGAGAGGAGGAAGAGAGAGGAAGAGGAGAGAGTAGGAAGTATAGAAGAGGAAGAGAGAGGAGGAAGAGAGAGGAGGAAGAGAGAGGAGGAAGAGAGAGGAGGAAGAGAGGAGGAAGAGAGAGGAGGAAGAGATAGGAGGAAGAGAGAGGAGGAAGAGAGAGGAAGATCAGAGAGGAGGAAGAGAGAGTAGAAAGAGAGAGGAGGAAGAGAGAGAAGGAGAAGGAGGAGGAAGAGTGAGGAGGAAGGCAGAGGACGAAGAGAGAGGAAGAAGTGAGAGGAAGAGGAGAGAGGAGGAAGAGAGAGGAGGAAGAAAGAGGAGGAAGAGCGAGGAGGAAGAGAGAGGAAGAGGAGAGAGGAGGAGAGAGGAGGAAGAGTGAGGAGGAAGGCAGAGGACGAAGAGAGAGGAAGAAGTGAGAGGAAGAGTAGAGAGGAGTAAGAGAGAGGAGGAAGAGAGAGGAGGAAGAGCGAGGAGGAAGAGAGAGGAAGAGGAGAGAGGAGGAGAGAGGAGGAAGAGAGAGGAAGAGGAGAGAGGAGGAGAGAGGAGGAAGAGAGAGGAAGAAGAGGGAGGAGGAAGAGAGAGGAAGAGCAGAGAGGAGGAGGAGAGAGGAGAAAGAGATATGAGGAAGAGAGAGGAGGAAGAGAGAGGAGGAAGAGAGAGGAGGAAGAGTGAGGAGGAGGAGAGAGGAGGAAGAGAGAGGAGAAAGAGAGACGAGGAAGAGAGAGAAGGAAGAGAGAGGAGGAAGAGAGAGGAGGAAGAGTGAGGAGGAAGGGAGAGGACGAAGAGAGAAGAAGTAGTGAGAGGAAAAGGAGAGAGGAGGAAGGGAGAGGAGGAAGAGAGAGGAAGAAGAGAGAGGAAGAGGAGAGAGGAGGAAGAGAGAGGAGGAAGAGAGAGGAGGAAGAGAGAGGAGGAAGAGAGAGGAGGAATTGAGACGAGGAAGAGAGAGGAAGAGGAGAGAGGAAGAGGAGAGTGTAGGAAGTAGAGAAGAGGAAGAGAGAGGAGGAAGAGAGAGGAGGTAGAGAGAGGAAGAAGAGAGAGGAGGAAGAGAGAGGAAGAGGAGAGAGGAGGAGTGAGGAGGAAGAGAGAGGAGGAAGAGAGAGGAGGAAGAGAGAGTAGGAAGAGAGAGGAGGAAGAGAGAGGAGGAAGAGAGAGGAGGAATAGAGAGGAAGAGAAGAGAGGAGGAGGACAGAGGAGGAATAGAGAGGAGGAAGAGAGAGGAGGTAGAAAGAGGAAGAAGAGAGAGGAGGAAGAGAGAGGAAGAGGAGAGAGGAGGAGTGAGGAGGGAGAGAGAGGAGGAAGAGAGAGGAGGAAGAGAGGAGGAAGAGAGAGGAGGAAGAGAGAGGAGGAAGAGAGAGGAGGAAGAGAGAGGAAGATCAGAGAGGAGGAAGAGAGAGGAGAAAGAGAGAGGAGGAAGAGAGAGAAGGAAGAGAGAGGAGGAAGAGTGAGGAGGAAGGCAGAGGACGAAGAGAGAGGAAGAAGTGAGAGGAAGAGGAGAGAGGAGGAAGAGAGAGGAGGAAGAGAGAGGAGGAAGAGCGAGGAGGAAGAGAGAGGAAGAGGAGAGAGGAGGAAGAGAGAGGAGGAAGAGAGAGGAAGAGAAGAGAGGAGGAGGACAGAGGAAGAATAGAGAGGAGGAAGAGAGAGGAGGTAGAGAGAGGAAGAAGAGAGAGGAGGAAGAGAGAGGAAGAGGAGAGAGGAGGAGTGAGGAGGGAGAGAGAGGAGGAAGAGAGAGGAGGAAGAGAGGAGGAAGAGAGAGGAGGAAGAGAGAGGTGGAATAGAGAGGAGGAAGAGAGAGGAAGATCAGAGAGGAGGAAGAGAGAGGAGAAAGAGAGAGGAGGATGAGGGAGAAGGAAGAGAGAGGAGGAAGAGTGAGGAGGAAGGCAGAGGACGAAGAGAGAGGAAGAAGTGAGAGGAAGAGGAGAGAGGAGGAAGAGAGAGGAAGAGGAGAGAGGAGGAGTGAGGAGGGAGAGAGAGGAGGAAGAGAGAGGAGGAAGAGAGGAGGAAGAGAGAGGAGGAGGAGAGAGGAGGAATAGAGAGGAGGAAGAGAGAGGAAGATCAGAGAGAGGAGTAAGAGAGAGAAGGAAGAGAGAGGAGGAAGAGTGAGGAGGAAGGCAGAGGACGAAGAGAGAGGAAGAAGTGAGAGGAAGAGGAGACAGGAGGAAGAGAGAGGAGGAAGAGAGAGGAGGAAGAGCGAGGAGGAAGAGAGAGGAAGAGGAGAGAGGAGGAGAGAGGAGGAAGAGTGAGGAGGAAGGGAGAGCAGGAGAGAGACGAGGAAGAGAGAGAAGGAAGAGAGAGGAGGAAGAGAGAGGAGGAAGAGTGAGGAGGAAGGGAGAGGACGAAGAGAGAGGAAGAAGTGAGAGGAAGAGGAGAGAGGAGGAAGGGAGAGGAGGAAGAGAGAGGAGGTAGAGAGAGGAGGAAGAGAGAGGAGGAAGAGGGAGGAGGAAAGGAGACGAGGAAGAGAGAGGAAGAAGAGAGAGGAAGAGGAGAGAGGAGGAAGAGAGAGGAAGAGGAGAGAGTAGGAAGTATAGAAGAGGAAGAGAGAGGAGGAAGAGAGAGGAGGAAGAGAGAGGGAGAGAGGAGGAGAGAGGAGGAAGAAAGAGGACGAAGAGAGAGGAGGAAGAGAGGAGGAAGAGAGAGGAGGAAGAGAGAGGAGGAAGAGAGAGGAGGAAGAGAGAGGAAGATCAGAGAAGAGGAAGAGAGAGGAGAAAGAGAGAGGAGGAAGAGAGAGGAGGAAGAGCGAGGAGGAAGAGAGAGGAAGAGGAGAGAGGAGGAGAGAGGAGGAAGAGTGAGGAGGAAGGGAGAGGAGGAAGAGAGACGAGGAAGAGAGAGAAGGAAGAGAGAGGAGGAAGAGAGAGGAGGAAGACAGAGGAGGAAGGGAGACGAGGAAGAGAGAGGAAGAAGAGAGAGGAAGAGGAGAGAGGAGGAAGAGAGAGGAAGAGGAGAGAGTAGGAAGTATAGAAGAGGAAGAGAGAGGAGGAAGAGAGAGGAGGAAGAGAGAGGAGGAAGAGAGAGGAGGAAGAGAGGAGGAATAGAGAGGAGGAAGAGATAGGAGGAAGAGAGAGGAGGAAGAGAGAGGAAGATCAGAGAGGAGGAAGAGAGAGTAGAAAGAGAGAGGAGGAAGAGAGAGAAGGAGAAGGAGGAGGAAGAGTGAGGAGGAAGGCAGAGGACGAAGAGAGAGGAAGAAGTGAGAGGAAGAGGAGAGAGGAGGAAGAGAGAGGAGGAAGAAAGAGGAGGAAGAGCGAGGAGGAAGAGAGAGGAAGAGGAGAGAGGAGGAGAGAGGAGGAAGAGTGAGGAGGAAGGCAGAGGTTGAAGAGAGAGGAAGAAGTGAGAGGAAGAGTAGAGAGGAGGAAGAGAGAGGAGGAAGAGAGAGGAGGAAGAGCGAGGAGGAAGAGAGAGGAAGAGGAGAGAGGAGGAGAGAGGAGGAAGAGAGAGGAAGAGGAGAGAGGAGGAGAGAGGACGAAGAGAGAGGAAGAAGAGGGAGGAGGAAGAGAGAGGAAGAGCAGAGAGGAGGAGGAGAGAGGAGAAAGAGATATGAGGAAGAGAGAGGAGGAAGAGAGAGGAGGAAGAGAGAGGAGGAAGAGTGAGGAGGAGGAGAGAGGAGGAAGAGAGAGGAGAAAGAGAGACGAGGAAGAGAGAGAAGGAAGAGAGAGGAGGAAGAGAGAGGAGGAAGAGTGAGGAGGAAGGGAGAGGACGAAGAGAGAAGAAGTAGTGAGAGGAAAAGGAGAGAGGAGGAAGGGAGAGGAGGAAGAGAGAGGAAGAAGAGAGAGGAAGAGGAGAGAGGAGGAAGAGAGAGGAGGAAGAGAGAGGAGGAAGAGAGAGGAGGAAGAGAGAGGAGGAATTGAGACGAGGAAGAGAGAGGAAGAGGAGAGAGGAAGAGGAGAGTGTAGGAAGTAGAGAAGAGGAAGAGAGAGGAGGAAGAGAGAGGAGGTAGAGAGAGGAAGAAGAGAGAGGAGGAAGAGAGAGGAAGAGGAGAGAGGAGGAGTGAGGAGGAACAGAGAGGAGGAAGAGAGAGGAGGAAGAGAGAGTAGGAAGAGAGAGGAGGAAGAGAGAGGAGGAAGAGAGAGGAGGAATAGAGAGGAAGAGAAGAGAGGAGGAGGACAGAGGAGGAATAGAGAGGAGGAAGAGAGAGGAGGTAGAAAGAGGAAGAAGAGAGAGGAGGAAGAGAGAGGAAGAGGAGAGAGGAGGAGTGAGGAGGGAGAGAGAGGAGGAAGAGAGAGGAGGAAGAGAGGAGGAAGAGAGAGGAGGAAGAGAGAGGAGGAAGAGAGAGGAGGAAGAGAGAGGAAGATCAGAGAGGAGGAAGAGAGAGGAGAAAGAGAGAGGAGGAAGAGAGAGAAGGAAGAGAGAGGAGGAAGAGTGAGGAGGAAGGCAGAGGATGAAGAGAGAGGAAGAAGTGAGAGGAAGAGGAGAGAGGAGGAAGAGAGAGGAGGAAGAGAGAGGAGGAAGAGCGAGGAGGAAGAGAGAGGAAGAGGAGAGAGGAGGAAGTATAGAAGAGGAAGAGAGAGGAGGAAGAGAGAGGAGGAAGAGAGAGGAAGAGGAGAGAGGAGGAAGAGAGAGGAGGAAGAGAGAGGAAGAGAAGAGAGGAGGAGGACAGAGGAGGAATAGAGAGGAGGAAGAGAGAGGAGGTAGAGAGAGGAAGAAGAGAGAGGAGGAAGAGAGAGGAAGAGGAGAGAGGAGGAGTGAGGAGGGAGAGAGAGGAGGAAGAGAGAGGAGGAAGAGAGGAGGAAGAGAGAGGAGGAAGAGAGAGGTGGAATAGAGAGGAGGAAGAGAGAGGAAGATCAAAGAGGAGGAAGAGAGAGGAGAAAGAGAGAGGAGGATGAGGGAGAAGGAAGAGAGAGGAGGAAGATTGAGGAGGAAGGCAGAGGACAAAGAGAGAGGAAGAAGTGAGAGGAAGAGGAGAGAGGAGGAAGAGAGAGGAAGAGGAGAGAGGAGGAGTGAGGAGGGAGAGAGAGGAGGAAGAGAGAGGAGGAAGAGAGGAGGAAGAGAGAGGAGGAGGAGAGAGGAGGAATAGAGAGGAGGAAGAGAGAGGAAGATCAGAGAGAGGAGTAAGAGAGAGAAGGAAGAGAGAGGAGGAAGAGTGAGGAGGAAGGCAGAGGACGAAGAGAGAGGAAGAAGTGAGAGGAAGAGGAGACAGGAGGAAGAGAGAGGAGGAAGAGAGAGGAGGAAGAGCGAGGAGGAAGAGAGAGGAAGAGGAGAGAGGAGGAGAGAGGAGGAAGAGTGAGGAGGAAGGGAGAGCAGGAGAGAGATGAGGAAGAGAGAGAAGGAAGAGAGAGGAGGAAGAGAGAGGAAGAAGAGTGAGGAGGAAGGGGGAGGACGAAGAGAGAGGAAGAAGTTAGAGGAAGAGGAGAGAGGAGGAAGGGAGAGGAGGAAGAGAGAGGAGGAAGAGCGAGGGAGAGGAGAGAGAAGGAAGAGAGAGGAGGAAGAGAGAGGAGGAAGAGAGAGGAGGAAGAGAGAGGAGGAAGAGAGAGGAGGAAGAGAGAGGAGGAAGGGAGACGAGGAAGAGAGAGGAAGAAGAGAGAGGAAGAGGAGAGAGTAGGAAGTAGAGAAGAGGAAGAGAGAGGAGGAAGAGAGAGGAGGAAGAGAGAGGAGGTAGAGAGAGGAAGAAGAGAGAGGAGGAAGAGAGAGGAAGAGGAGAGAGGAGGAGTGAGGAGGAAGAGAGAGGAGGAAGAGAGATGAGGAAGAGAGAGTAGGAAGAGAGAGGAGGAAGAGAGAGGAGGAAGAGAGAGGAGGAAGAGAGAGGAAGAGAAGAGAGGAGGAGGACAGAGGAGGAATAGAGAGGAGGACGAGAGAGGAGGTAGGGAGAGGAAGAAGAGAGAGGAGGAAGAGAGAAGAAGAGGAGAGAGGAGGAGTGAGGAGGGAGAGAGAGGAGGAAGAGAGAGGAGGAAGAGAGGAGTAAGAGAGAGGAGGAAGAGAGAGGAGGAAGAGAGAGGAGGAAGAGAGAGGAAGATCAGAGAGGAGGAAGAGAGAGGAGAAAGAGAGAGGAGGAAGAGAGAGAAGGAAGAGAGAGGAGGAAGAGTGAGGAGGAAGGCAGAGGACGAAGGGAGAGGAAGAACTGAGAGGAAGAGGAGAGAGGAGGAAGAGAGAGGAGGAAGAGAGAGGAGGAAGAGCGAGGAGGAAGAGAGAGGAGGAGGAGAGAGGAGGAGAGAGGAGGAAGAGTGAGGAGGAAGGGAGAGCAGGAGAGAGACGAGGAAGAGAGAGAAGGAAGAGAGAGGAGGAAGAGAGAGGAGGAAGAGTGAGGAGGAAGGGAGAGGACGAAGAGAGAGGAAGAAGTGAGAGGAAGAGGAGAGAGGAGGAAGGGAGAGGAGGAAGAGAGAGGAGGTAGAGAGAGGAGGAAGAGAGAGGAGGAAGAGGGAGGAGGAAAGGAGACGAGGAAGAGAGAGGAAGAAGAGAGAGGAAGAGGAGAGAGGAGGAAGAGAGAGGAAGAGGAGAGTGTAGGAAGTATAGAAGAGGAAGAGAGAGGAGGAAGAGAGAGGAGGAAGAGAGAGGGAGAGAGGAGGAGAGAGGAGGAAGAAAGAGGACGAAGAGAGAGGAGGAAGAGAGGAGGAAGAGAGAGGAGGAAGAGAGAGGAGGAAGAGAGAGGAGGAAGAGAGAGGAAGATCAGAGAAGAGGAAGAGAGAGGAGAAAGAGAGAGGAGGAAGAGAGAGGAGGAAGAGCGAGGAGGAAGAGAGAGGAAGAGGAGAGAGGAGGAGAGAGGAGGAAGAGTGAGGAGGAAGGGAGAGGAGGAAGAGAGACGAGGAAGAGAGAGAAGGAAGAGAGAGGAGGAAGAGAGAGGAGGAAGACAGAGGAGGAAGGGAGACGAGGAAGAGAGAGGAAGAAGAGAGAGGAAGAGGAGAGAGGAGGAAGAGAGAGGAAGAGGAGAGAGTAGGAAGTATAGAAGAGGAAGAGAGAGGAGGAAGAGAGAGGAGGAAGAGAGAGGGAGAGAGGAGGAGAGAGGAGGAAGAAAGAGGACGAAGAGAGAGGAGGAAGAGAGAGGAGGAAGAGAGGAGGAAGAGAGAGGAGGAAGAGATAGGAGGAAGAGAGAGGAGGAAGAGAGAGGAAGATCAGAGAGGAGGAAGAGAGAGTAGAAAGAGAGAGGAGGAAGAGAGAGAAGGAAGAGAGAGGAGGAAGAGTGAGGAGGAAGGCAGAGGACGAAGAGAGAGGAAGAAGTGAGAGGAAGAGGAGAGAGGAGGAAGAGAGAGGAGGAAGAAAGAGGAGGAAGAGCGAGGAGGAAGAGAGAGGAAGAGGAGAGAGGAGGAGAGAGGAGGAAGAGTGAGGAGGAAGGCAGAGGACGAAGAGAGAGGAAGAAGTGAGAGGAAGAGTAGAGAGGAGGAAGAGAGAGGAGGAAGAGAGAGGAGGAAGAGCGAGGAGGAAGAGAGAGGAAGAGGAGAGAGGAGGAGAGAGGAGGAAGAGAGAGGAAGAGGAGAGAGGAGGAGAGAGGAGGAAGAGAGAGGAAGAAGAGGGAGGAGGAAGAGAGAGGAAGAGCAGAGAGGAGGAGGAGAGAGGAGAAAGAGATATGAGGAAGAGAGAGGAGGAAGAGAGAGGAGGAAGAGAGAGGAGGAAGAGTGAGGAGGAGGAGAGAGGAGGAAGAGAGAGGAGAAAGAGAGACGAGGAAGAGAGAGAAGGAAGAGAGAGGAGGAAGAGAGAGGAGGAAGAGTGAGGAGGAAGGGAGAGGACGAAGAGAGAAGAAGTAGTGAGAGGAAAAGGAGAGAGGAGGAAGGGAGAGGAGGAAGAGAGAGGAAGAAGAGAGAGGAAGAGGAGAGAGGAGGAAGAGAGAGGAGGAAGAGAGAGGAGGAAGAGAGAGGAGGAAGAGAGAGGAGGAAGGGAGACGAGGAAGAGAGAGGAAGAGGAGAGAGGAAGAGGAGAGTGTAGGAAGTAGAGAAGAGGAAGAGAGAGGAGGAAGAGAGAGGAGGTAGAGAGAGGAAGAAGAGAGAGGAGGAAGAGAGAGGAAGAGGAGAGAGGAGGAGTGAGGAGGAAGAGAGAGGAGGAAGAGAGAGGAGGAAGAGAGAGTAGGAAGAGAGAGGAGGAAGAGAGAGGAGGAAGAGAGAGGAGGAATACAGAGGAAGAGAAGAGAGGAGGAGGACAGAGGAGGAATAGAGAGGAGGAAGAGAGAGGAGGTAGAAAGAGGAAGAAGAGAGAGGAGGAAGAGAGAGGAAGAGGAGAGAGGAGGAGTGAGGAGGGAGAGAGAGGAGGAAGAGAGAGGAGGAAGAGAGGAGGAAGAGAGAGGAGGAAGAGAGAGGAGGAAGAGAGAGGAGGAAGAGAGAGGAAGATCAGAGAGGAGGAAGAGAGAGGAGAAAGAGAGAGGAGGAAGAGAGAGAAGGAAGAGAGAGGAGGAAGAGTGAGGAGGAAGGCAGAGGACGAAGAGAGAGGAAGAAGTCAGAGGAAGAGGAGAGAGGAGGAAGAGAGAGGAGGAAGAGAGAGGAGGAAGAGCGAGGAGGAAGAGAGAGGAAGAGGAGAGAGGAGGAAGTATAGAAGAGGAAGAGAGAGGAGGAAGAGAGAGGAGGAAGAGAGAGGAAGAGGAGAGAGGAGGAAGAGAGAGGAGGAAGAGAGGAGGAAGAGAGAGGAGGAGGAGAGAGGAGGAATAGAGAGGAGGAAGAGAGAGGAAGATCAGAGAGAGGAGTAAGAGAGAGAAGGAAGAGAGAGGAGGAAGAGTGAGGAGGAAGGCAGAGGACGAAGAGAGAGGAAGAAGTGAGAGGAAGAGGAGACAGGAGGAAGAGAGAGGAGGAAGAGAGAGGAGGAAGAGCGAGGAGGAAGAGAGAGGAAGAGGAGAGAGGAGGAGAGAGGAGGAAGAGTGAGGAGGAAGGGAGAGCAGGAGAGAGATGAGGAAGAGAGAGAAGGAAGAGAGAGGAGGAAGAGAGAGGAAGAAGAGTGAGGAGGAAGGGGGAGGACGAAGAGAGAGGAAGAAGTTAGAGGAAGAGGAGAGAGGAGGAAGGGAGAGGAGGAAGAGAGAGGAGGAAGAGCGAGGGAGAGGAGAGAGAAGGAAGAGAGAGGAGGAAGAGAGAGGAGGAAGAGAGAGGAGGAAGAGAGAGGAGGAAGAGAGAGGAGGAAGAGAGAGGAGGAATGGAGACGAGGAAGAGAGAGGAAGAAGAGAGAGGAGGAATGGAGACGAGGAAGAGAGAGGAAGAAGAGAGAGGAAGAGGAGAGAGTAGGAAGTAGAGAAGAGGAAGAGAGAGGAGGAAGAGAGAGGAGGAAGAGAGAGGAGGTAGAGAGAGGAAGAAGAGAGAGGAGGAAGAGAGAGGAAGAGGAGAGAGGAGGAGTGAGGAGGAAGAGAGAGGAGGAAGAGAGATGAGGAAGAGAGAGTAGGAAGAGAGAGGAGGAAGAGAGAGGAGGAAGAGAGAGGAGGAAGAGAGAGGAAGAGAAGAGAGGAGGAGGACAGAGGAGGAATAGAGAGGAGGACGAGAGAGGAGGTAGGGAGAGGAAGAAGAGAGAGGAGGAAGAGAGAAGAAGAGGAGAGAGGAGGAGTGAGGAGGGAGAGAGAGGAGGAAGAGAGAGGAGGAAGAGAGGAGTAAGAGAGAGGAGGAAGAGAGAGGAGGAAGAGAGAGGAGGAAGAGAGAGGAAGATCAGAGAGGAGGAAGAGAGAGGAGAAAGAGAGAGGAGGAAGAGAGAGAAGGAAGAGAGAGGAGGAAGAGTGAGGAGGAAGGCAGAGGACGAAGGGAGAGGAAGAAGTGAGAGGAAGAGGAGAGAGGAGGAAGAGAGAGGAGGAAGAGAGAGGAGGAAGAGCGAGGAGGAAGAGAGAGGAGGAGGAGAGAGGAGGAGAGAGGAGGAAGAGTGAGGAGGAAGGGAGAGCAGGAGAGAGACGAGGAAGAGAGAGAAGGAAGAGAGAGGAGGAAGAGAGAGGAGGAAGAGTGAGGAGGAAGGGAGAGGACGAAGAGAGAGGAAGAAGTGAGAGGAAGAGGAGAGAGGAGGAAGGGAGAGGAGGAACAGAGAGGAGGTAGAGAGAGGAGGAAGAGAGAGGAGGAAGAGGGAGGAGGAAGAGAGAGGAGGAAGAGTGAGGAGGAAGGCAGAGGACGAAGAGAGAGGAAGAAGTGAGAGGAAGAGGAGAGAGGAGGAAGAGAGAGGAGGAAGAGAGAGGAGGAAGAGCGAGGAGGAAGAGAGAGGAAGAGGAGAGAGGAGGAGAGAGGAGGAAGAGTGAGGAGGAAGGGAGAGGAGGAAGAGAGAGGAGGAAGAGAGAGGAGGAAGACAGAGGAGGAAGGGAGACGAGGAAGAGAGAGGAAGAAGAGAGAGGAAGAGGAGAGAGGAGGAAGAGAGAGGAAGAGGAGAGAGTAGGAAGTATA
Source organism: Strix occidentalis (assembly GCA_030819815.1). NCBI lineage: Eukaryota > Metazoa > Chordata > Aves > Strigiformes > Strigidae > Strix > Strix occidentalis. The sequence goes on from JASWHU010000269.1 coordinate 18,323, forward strand.
GAAGAGGAAGAGAGAGGAGGAAGAGAGAGGAGGAAGAGAGAGGGAGAGAGGAGGAGAGAGGAGGAAGAAAGAGGACGAAGAGAGAGGAGGAAGAGAGAGGAGGAAGAGAGAGTAGAAAGAGAGAGGAGGAAGAGAGAGAAGGAAGAGAGAGGAGGAAGAGTGAGGAGGAAGGCAGAGGACGAAGAGAGAGGAAGAAGTGAGAGGAAGAGGAGAGAGGAGGAAGAGAGAGGAGGAAGAAAGAGGAGGAAGAGCGAAGAGGAGGAGGAGAGAGGAGAAAGAGATATGAGGAAGAGAGAGGAGGAAGAGAGAGGAGGAAGAGAGAGGAGGAAGAGAGAGGAAGAGGAGAGAGGAGGAAGGGAGACGAGGAAGAGAGAGGAAGAAGAGAGAGGAAGAGGAGAGTGTAGGAAGTAGAGAAGAGGAAGAGAGAGGAGGAAGAGAGAGGAGGTAGAGAGAGGAAGAAGAGAGAGGAGGAAGGGAGAGGAAGAGGAGAGAGGAGGAGTGAGGAGGAAGAGAGAGGAGGAAGAGAGAGGAGGAAGAGAGAGGAGGAAGAGAGAGGAAGAGAAGAGAGGAGGAGGACAGAGGAGGAATAGAGAGGAGGAAGAGAGAGGAGGTAGAGAGAGGAAGAAGAGAGAGGAGGAAGAGAGAGGAAGAGGAGAGAGGAGGAGTGAGGAGGGAGAGAGAGGAGGAAGAGAGAGTAGGAAGAGAGGAGGAAGAGAGAGGAGGAAGAGAGAGGAGGAAGAGAGAGGAGGAAGAGAGAGGAGGAAGAGTGAGGAGGAAGGCAGACGACGAAGAGAGAGGAAGAAGTGAGAGGAAGAGGAGAGAGGAGGAAGAGAGAGGAGGAAGAGAGAGGAAGAGAAGAGAGGAGGAGGACAGAGGAGGAATAGAGAGGAGGGAGAGAGAGGAGGTAGAGAGAGGAAGAAGAGAGAGGAGGAAGAGAGAGGAAGAGGAGAGAGGAGGAGTGAGGAGGGAGAGAGAGGAGGAAGAGAGAGGAGGAAGAGAGGAGGAAGAGAGAGGAGGAAGAGAGAGGTGGAATAGAGAGGAGGAAGAGAGAGGAAGATCAGAGAGGAGGAAGAGAGAGGAGAAAGAGAGAGGAGGAAGAGAGAGAGGAAGAGAGAGGAGGAAGAGTGAGGAGGAAGGCAGAGGACGAAGAGAGAGGAAGAAGTGAGAGGAAGAGGAGAAAGGAGGAAGAGTGAGGAGGAAGAGAGAGGAGGAAGAGCGAGGAGGAAGAGAGAGGAAGAGGAGAGAGGAGGAGAGAGGAGGAAGAGTGAGGAGGAAGTGAGAGCAGGAGAGAGACGAGGAAGAGAGAGAAGGAAGAGAGAGGAGGAAGAGAGAGGAGGACGAGTGAGGAGGAAGGGGGAGGACGAAGAGAGAGGAAGAAGTGAGAGGAAGAGGAGAGAGGAGGAAGAGAGAGGAAGAGGAGAGAGGAGGAGTGAGGAGGGAGAGAGAGGAGGAAGAGAGAGGAGGAAGAGAGGAGGAAGAGAGAGGAGGAAGAGAGAGGAGGAATAGAGAGGAGGAAGAGAGAGGAAGATCAGAGAGAGGAGTAAGAGAGAGAAGGAAGAGAGAGGAGGAAGAGTGAGGAGGAAGGCAGAGGACGAAGAGAGAGGAAGAAGTGAGAGGAAGAGCAGAAAGGAGGAAGAGAGAGGAGGAAGAGAGAGGAGGAAGAGCGAGGAGGAAGAGAGAGGAAGAGGAGAGAGGAGGAGAGAGGAGGAAGAGTGAGGAGGAAGAGAGAGGAGGAAGAGCGAGGAGGAAGAGAGAGGAAGAGGAGAGAGGAGGAAGTATAGAAGAGGAAGAGAGAGGAGGAAGAGAGAGGAGGAAGAGAGAGGAAGAGGAGAGAGGAGGAAGAGAGAGGAGGAAGAGAGAGGAAGAGAAGAGAGGAGGAGGACAGAGGAGGAATAGAGAGGAGGAAGAGAGAGGAGGTAGAGAGAGGAAGAAGAGAGAGGAGGAAGAGAGAGGAAGAGGAGAGAGGAGGAGTGAGGAGGGAGAGAGAGGAGGAAGAGAGAGGAGGAAGAGGGAGGAGGAGAGAGGAGGAATAGAGAGGAAGACGAGAGAGGAGGAGAGAGGAGGAAGAGAGAGGAAGAAGAGAGAGGAGGAAGAGAGAGGAAGAGCAGAGAGGAGGAGGAGAGAGGAGAAAGAGATATGAGGAAGAGAGAGGAGGAAGAGAGAGGAGGAAGAGAGAGGAGGAAGAGAGAGGAGGAGGAGAGAGGAGCAGCAGAGAGGAGGAAGAGAGAGGAGGAAGAGAGAGGAGGAAGAAAGAGGAGGAAGAGAGAGTAGGAAGAGAGAGGAAGAACAGAGAGGAGGAAGAGAGAGTAGAAAGAGAGACGAGGAAGAGAGAGAAGGAAGAGAGAGGAGGAAGAGTGAGGAGGAAGGGAGAGGACAAAGAGAGAAGAAGTAGTGAGAGGAAAAGGAGAGAGGAGGAAGGGAGAGGAGGAAGAGAGAGGAAGAAGAGAGAGGAAGAGGAGAGAGGAGGAAGAGAGAGGAGGAAGAGAGAGGAGGAAGAGAGAGGAGGAAGAGAGAGGAGGAAGGGAGACGAGGAAGAGAGAGGAAGAAGAGAGAGGAAGAGGAGAGTGTAGGAAGTAGAGAAGAGGAAGAGAGAGGAGGAAGAGAGAGCAGGTAGAGAGAGGAAGAAGAGAGAGGAGGAAGAGAGAGGAAGAGGAGAGAGGAGGAGTGAGAAGGAAGAGAGAGGAGGAAGAGAGATGAGGAAGAGAGAGTAGGAAGAGAGAGGAGGAAGAGAGAGGAGGAAGAGAGAGGAAGAGAAGAGAGGAGGAGGACAGAGGAGGAATAGAGAGGAGGAAGAGAGAGGAGGTAGAGAGAGGAAGAAGAGAGAGGAGGAAGAGAGAGGAAGAGGAGAGAGGAGGAGTGAGGAGGGAGAGAGAGGAGGAAGAGAGAGGAGGAAGAGAGAGGAGGAAGAGAGAGGAGGAAGAGAGAGGAAGATCAGAGAGGAGGAAGAGAGAGGAGAAAGAGAGAGGAGGAAGAGAGAGAAGGAAGAGAGAGGAGGAAGAGTGAGGAGGAAGGCAGAGGACGAAGAGAGAGGAAGAAGTGAGAGGAAGAGGAGAGAGGAGGAAGAGAGAGGAGGAAGAGAGAGGAGGAAGAGCGAGGAGGAAGAGAGAGGAAGAGGAGAGAGGAGGAAGTATAGAAGAGGAAGAGAGAGGAGGAAGAGAGAGGAGGAAGAGAGAGGAAGAGGAGAGAGGAGGAAGAGAGAGGAGGAAGAGAGAGGAAGAGAAGAGAGGAGGAGGACAGAGGAGGAATAGAGAGGAGGAAGAGAGAGGAGGGTAGAGAGAGGAAGAAGAGAGAGGAGGAAGAGAGAGGAAGAGGAGAGAGGAGGAGTGAGGAGGGAGAGAGAGGAGGAAGAGAGAGGAGGAAGAGAGGAGGAAGAGAGAGGAGGAAGAGAGAGGTGGAATAGAGAGGAGGAAGAGAGAGGAAGATCAGAGAGGAGGAAGAGAGAGGAGAAAGAGAGAGGAGGATGAGGGAGAAGGAAGAGAGAGGAGGAAGAGTGAGGAGGAAGGCAGAGGACGAAGAGAGAGGAAGAAGTGAGAGGAAGAGGAGAGAGGAGGAAGAGAGAGGAAGAGGAGAGAGGAGGAGTGAGGAGGGAGAGAGAGGAGGAAGAGAGAGGAGGAAGAGAGGAGGAAGAGAGAGGAGGAGGAGAGAGGAGGAATAGAGAGGAGGAAGAGAGAGGAAGATCAGAGAGAGGAGTAAGAGAGAGAAGGAAGAGAGAGGAGGAAGAGTGAGGATGAAGGCAGAGGACGAAGAGAGAGGAAGAAGTGAGAGGAAGAGGAGACAGGAGGAAGAGAGAGGAGGAAGAGAGAGGAGGAAGAGAGAGGAGGAAGAGAGAGGAAGAGGAGAGAGGAGGAGAGAGGAGGAAGAGTGAGGAGGAAGGGACAGCAGGAGAAAGACGAGGAAGAGAGAGAAGGAAGAGAGAGGAGGAAGAGAGAGGAGGAAGAGTGAGGAGGAAGGGGGAGGACGAAGAGAGAGGAAGAAGTTAGAGGAAGAGGAGAGAGGAGGAAGGGAGAGGAGGAAGAGAGAGGAGGAAGAGCGAGGGAGAGGAGAGAGGAGGAAGAGAGAGGAGGAAGAGAGAGGAGGAAGAGAGAGGAGGAAGAGAGAGGAGGAAGAGAGAGGAGGAAGAGAGAGGAGGAAGGGAGACGAGGAAGAGAGAGGAAGAAGAGAGAGGAAGAGGAGAGAGTAGGAAGTAGAGAAGAGGAAGAGAGAGGAGGAAGACAGAGGAGGAAGAGAGAGGAGGTAGAGAGAGGAAGAAGAGAGAGGAGGAAGAGAGAGGAAGAGGAGAGAGGAGGAGTGAGGAGGAAGAGAGAGGAGGAAGAGAGATGAGGAAGATAGAGGAGGAAGAGAGAGGAAGAGAAGAGAGGAGGAGGACAGAGGAGGAATAGAGAGGAGGAAGAGAGAGGAGGTAGGGAGAGGAAGAAGAGAGAGGAGGAAGAGAGAAGAAGAGGAGAGAGGAGGAGTGAGGAGGGAGAGAGAGGAGGAAGAGAGAGGAGGAAGAGAGGAGGAAGAGAGAGGAGGAAGAGAGAGGAGGAAGAGAGAGGAGGAAGAGAGGAGGAAGAGAGAGGAGGAAGAGAGAGGAGGAAGAGAGAGGAGGAAGAGAGGAGAAAGAGAGAGGAGGAAGAGAGAGAAGGAAGAGAGAGGAGGAAGAGTGAGGAGGAAGGCAGAGGACGAAGAGAGAGGAAGAAGTGAGAGGAAGAGGAGACAGGAGGAAGAGAGAGGAGGAAGAGAGAGGAGGAAGAGCGAGGAGGAAGAGAGAGGAAGAGGAGAGAGGAGGAGAGAGGAGGAAGAGTGAGGAGGAAGGGAGAGCAGGAGAGAGACGAGGAAGAGAGAGAAGGAAGAGAGAGGAGGAAGAGAGAGGAGGAAGAGTGAGGAGGAAGGGAGAGGACGAAGAGAGAGGAAGAAGTGAGAGGAAGAGGAGAGAGGAGGAAGAGTGAGGAGGAAGGCAGAGGACGAAGAGAGAGGAAGAAGTGAGAGGAAGAGTAGAGAGGAGGAAGAGAGAGGAGGAAGAGAGAGGAGGAAGAGCGAGGAGGAAGAGAGAGGAAGAGGAGAGAGGAGGAGAGAGGAGGAAGAGAGAGGAAGAGGAGAGAGGAGGAGAGAGGAGGAAGAGAGAGGAAGAAGAGGGAGGAGGAAGAGAGAGGAAGAGCAGAGAGGAGGAGGAGAGAGGAGAAAGAGATATGAGGAAGAGAGAGGAGGAAGAGAGAGGAGGAAGAGAGAGGAGGAAGAGTGAGGAGGAGGAGAGAGGAGGAAGAGAGAGGAGAAAGAGAGACGAGGAAGAGAGAGAAGGAAGAGAGAGGAGGAAGAGAGAGGAGGAAGAGTGAGGAGGAAGGGAGAGGACGAAGAGAGAAGAAGTAGTGAGAGGAAAAGGAGAGAGGAGGAAGGGAGAGGAGGAAGAGAGAGGAAGAAGAGAGAGGAAGAGGAGAGAGGAGGAAGAGAGAGGAGGAAGAGAGAGGAGGAAGAGAGAGGAGGAAGAGAGAGGAGGAAGGGAGACGAGGAAGAGAGAGGAAGAGGAGAGAGGAAGAGGAGAGTGTAGGAAGTAGAGAAGAGGAAGAGAGAGGAGGAAGAGAGAGGAGGTAGAGAGAGGAAGAAGAGAGAGGAGGAAGAGAGAGGAAGAGGAGAGAGGAGGAGTGAGGAGGAAGAGAGAGGAGGAAGAGAGAGGAGGAAGAGAGAGTAGGAAGAGAGAGGAGGAAGAGAGAGGAGGAAGAGAGAGGAGGAATAGAGAGGAAGAGAAGAGAGGAGGAGGACAGAGGAGGAATAGAGAGGAGGAAGAGAGAGGAGGTAGAGAGAGGAAGAAGAGAGAGGAGGAAGAGAGAGGAAGAGGAGAGAGGAGGAGTGAGGAGGGAGAGAGAGGAGGAAGAGAGAGGAGGAAGAGAGGAGGAAGAGAGAGGAGGAAGAGAGAGGAGGAAGAGAGAGGAGGAAGAGAGAGGAAGATCAGAGAGGAGGAAGAGAGAGGAGAAAGAGAGAGGAGGAAGAGAGAGAAGGAAGAGAGAGGAGGAAGAGTGAGGAGGAAGGCAGAGGACGAAGAGAGAGGAAGAAGTGAGAGGAAGAGGAGAGAGGAGGAAGAGAGAGGAGGAAGAGAGAGGAGGAAGAGCGAGGAGGAAGAGAGAGGAAGAGGAGAGAGGAGGAAGTATAGAAGAGGAAGAGAGAGGAGGAAGAGAGAGGAGGAAGAGAGAGGAAGAGGAGAGAGGAGGAAGAGAGAGGAGGAAGAGAGAGGAGGAAGAGAGAGTAGGAAGAGAGAGGAGGAAGAGAGAGGAGGAAGAGAGAGGAGGAATAGAGAGGAAGAGAAGAGAGGAGGAGGACAGAGGAGGAATAGAGAGGAGGAAGAGAGAGGAGGTAGAGAGAGGAAGAAGAGAGAGGAGGAAGAGAGAGGAAGAGGAGAGAGGAGGAGTGAGGAGGGAGAGAGAGGAGGAAGAGAGAGGAGGAAGAGAGGAGGAAGAGAGAGGAGGAAGAGAGAGGAGGAAGAGAGAGGAGGAAGAGAGAGGAAGATCAGAGAGGAGGAAGAGAGAGGAGAAAGAGAGAGGAGGAAGAGAGAGAAGGAAGAGAGAGGAGGAAGAGTGAGGAGGAAGGCAGAGGACGAAGAGAGAGGAAGAAGTGAGAGGAAGAGGAGAGAGGAGGAAGAGAGAGGAGGAAGAGAGAGGAGGAAGAGCGAGGAGGAAGAGAGAGGAAGAGGAGAGAGGAGGAAGTATAGAAGAGGAAGAGAGAGGAGGAAGAGAGAGGAGGAAGAGAGAGGAAGAGGAGAGAGGAGGAAGAGAGAGGAGGAAGAGAGAGGAAGAGAAGACAGGAGGAGGACAGAGGAGGAATAGAGAGGAGGAAGAGAGAGGAGGTAGAGAGAGGAAGAAGAGAGAGGAGGAAGAGAGAGGAAGAGGAGAGAGGAGGAGTGAGGAGGGAGAGAGAGGAGGAAGAGAGAGGAGGAAGAGAGGAGGAAGAGAGAGGAGGAAGAGAGAGGTGGAATAGAGAGGAGGAAGAGAGAGGAAGATCAAAGAGGAGGAAGAGAGAGGAGAAAGAGAGAGGAGGATGAGGGAGAAGGAAGAGAGAGGAGGAAGATTGAGGAGGAAGGCAGAGGACAAAGAGAGAGGAAGAAGTGAGAGGAAGAGGAGAGAGGAGGAAGAGAGAGGAAGAGGAGAGAGGAGGAGTGAGGAGGGAGAGAGAGGAGGAAGAGAGAGGAGGAAGAGAGGAGGAAGAGAGAGGAGGAGGAGAGAGGAGGAATAGAGAGGAGGAAGAGAGAGGAAGATCAGAGAGAGGAGTAAGAGAGAGAAGGAAGGGAGAGGAGGAAGAGTGAGGAGGAAGGCAGAGGACGAAGAGAGAGGAAGAAGTGAGAGGAAGAGGAGACAGGAGGAAGAGAGAGGAGGAAGAGAGAGGAGGAAGAGCGAGGAGGAAGAGAGAGGAAGAGGAGAGAGGAGGAGAGAGGAGGAAGAGTGAGGAGGAAGGGAGAGCAGGAGAGAGATGAGGAAGAGAGAGAAGGAAGAGAGAGGAGGAAGAGAGAGGAAGAAGAGTGAGGAGGAAGGGGGAGGACGAAGAGAGAGGAAGAAGTTAGAGGAAGAGGAGAGAGGAGGAAGGGAGAGGAGGAAGAGAGAGGAGGAAGAGCGAGGGAGAGGAGAGAGAAGGAAGAGAGAGGAGGAAGAGAGAGGAGGAAGAGAGAGGAGGAAGAGAGAGGAGGAAGAGAGAGGAGGAAGGGAGACGAGGAAGAGAGAGGAAGAAGAGAGAGGAAGAGGAGAGAGTAGGAAGTAGAGAAGAGGAAGAGAGAGGAGGAAGAGAGAGGAGGAAGAGAGAGGAGGTAGAGAGAGGAAGAAGAGAGAGGAGGAAGAGAGACGAAGAGGAGAGAGGAGGAGTGAGGAGGAAGAGAGAGGAGGAAGAGAGATGAGGAAGAGAGAGTAGGAAGAGAGAGGAGGAAGAGAGAGGAGGAAGAGAGAGGAGGAAGAGAGAGGAAGAGAAGAGAGGAGGAGGACAGAGGAGGAATAGAGAGGAGGACGAGAGAGGAGGTAGGGAGAGGAAGAAGAGAGAGGAGGAAGAGAGAAGAAGAGGAGAGAGGAGGAGTGAGGAGGGAGAGAGAGGAGGAAGAGAGAGGAGGAAGAGAGGAGTAAGAGAGAGGAGGAAGAGAGAGGAGGAAGAGAGAGGAGGAAGAGAGAGGAAGATCAGAGAGGAGGAAGAGAGAGGAGAAAGAGAGAGGAGGAAGAGAGAGAAGGAAGAGAGAGGAGGAAGAGTGAGGAGGAAGGCAGAGGACGAAGGGAGAGGAAGAAGTGAGAGGAAGAGGAGAGAGGAGGAAGAGAGAGGAGGAAGAGAGAGGAGGAAGAGCGAGGAGGAAGAGAGAGGAAGAGGAGAGAGGAGGAGAGAGGAGGAAGAGTGAGGAGGAAGGGAGAGCAGGAGAGAGACGAGGAAGAGAGAGAAGGAAGAGAGAGGAGGAAGAGAGAGGAGGAAGAGTGAGGAGGAAGGGAGAGGACGAAGAGAGAGGAAGAAGTGAGAGGAAGAGGAGAGAGGAGGAAGGGAGAGGAGGAACAGAGAGGAGGTAGAGAGAGGAGGAAGAGAGAGGAGGAAGAGGGAGGAGGAAAGGACACGAGGAAGAGAGAGGAAGAAGAGAGAGGAAGAGGAGAGAGGAGGAAGAGAGAGGAAGAGGAGAGAGTAGGAAGTATAGAAGAGGAAGAGAGAGGAGGAAGAGAGAGGAGGAAGAGAGAGGGAGAGAGGAGGAGAGAGGAGGAAGAAAGAGGACGAAGAGAGAGGAGGAAGAGAGAGGAGGAAGAGAGAGTAGAAAGAGAGAGGAGGAAGAGAGAGAAGGAAGAGAGAGGAGGAAGAGCGAAGAGGAGGAGGAGAGAGGAGAAAGAGATATGAGGAAGAGAGAGGAGGAAGAGAGTGGAGGAAGAGAGAGGAGGAAGAGAGAGGAAGAGGAGAGAGGAGGAAGGGAGACGAGGAAGAGAGAGGAAGAAGAGAGAGGAAGAGGAGAGTGTAGGAAGTAGAGAAGAGGAAGAGAGAGGAGGAAGAGAGAGGAGGTAGAGAGAGGAAGAAGAGAGAGGAGGAAGGGAGAGGAAGAGGAGAGAGGAGGAGTGAGGAGGAAGAGAGAGGAGGAAGAGAGAGGAGGAAGAGAGAGGAGGAAGAGAGAGGAAGAGAAGAGAGAGGAGGAAGAGTGAGGAGGAAGGCAGAGGACGAAGAGAGAGGAAGAAGTGAGAGGAAGAGTGAGGAGGAAGGGAGAGGAGGAAGAGAGAGGAGGAAGAGAGAGGAGGAAGACAGAGGAGGAAGGGAGACGAGGAAGAGAGAGGAAGAAGAGAGAGGAAGAGGAGAGAGGAGGAAGAGAGAGGAAGAGGAGAGTGTAGGAAGTATAGAAGAGGAAGAGAGAGGAGGAAGAGAGAGGAGGAAGAGAGAGGGAGAGAGGAGGAGAGAGGAGGAAGAAAGGCGACGAAGAGAGGAGGAAGAGAGAGGAGGAAGAGAGAGTAGAAAGAGAGAGGAGGAAGAGAGAGAAGGAAGAGAGAGGAGGAAGAGTGAGGAGGAAGGCAGAGGACGAAGAGAGAGGAAGAAGTGAGAGGAAGAGGAGAGAGGAGGAAGAGAGAGGAGGAAGAAAGGGAGGAGGAAGAGCGAAGAGGAGGAGGAGAGAGGAGAAAGAGATATGAGGAAGAGAGAGGAGGAAGAGAGAGGAGAGAGAGAGGAGGAAGAGAGAGGAAGAGGAGAGAGGAGGAAGGGAGACGAGGAAGAGAGAGGAAGAAGATAGAGGAAGAGGAGAGTGTAGGAAGTAGAGAAGAGGAAGAGAGAGGAGGAAGAGAGAGGAGGTAGAGAGAGGAAGAAGAGAGAGGAGGAAGGGAGAGGAAGAGGAGAGAGGAGAGTGAGGAGGAAGAGAGAGGAGGAAGAGAGAGGAGGAAGAGAGAGGAGGAAGAGAGAGGAGTAAGAGAGAGGAAGAGGAGAGAGGAGGAGTGAGGAGGGAGAGAGAGGAGGAAGAGAGAGTAGGAGAGAGGAGGAAGAGAGAGGAGGAAGAGAGAGGAGGAAGAGAGAGGAGGAAGAGTGAGGGAGAGTGAGGAGGAGGCAGAGGACGAAGAGAGAGGAAGAAGTGAGAGGAAGAGGAGAGAGGAGGAAGAGAGAGGAGGAAGAGAGAGGAAGAGAAGAGAGGAGGAGGACAGAGGAGGAATAGAGGGAGGGAGAGAGAGGAGGTAGAGAGAGGAAGAAGAGAGAGGAGAAGAGAGAGGAAGAGGAGAGAGGAGGAGTGAGGAGGGAGAGAGAGGAGGAAGAGAGAGGAGGAAGAGAGGAGGAAGAGAGAGGAGGAAGAGAGAGGTGGAATAGAGAGGAGGAAGAGAGAGGAAGATCAGAGAGGAGGAAGAGAGAGGAGAAAGAGAGAGGAGGAAGAGAGAGAAGGAAGAGAGAGGAGGAAGAGTGAGGAGGAAGGCAGAGGACGAAGAGAGAGGAAGAAGTGAGAGGAAGAGGAGAAAGGAGGAAGAGAGAGGAGGAAGAGAGAGGAGGAAGAGCGAGGAGGAAGAGAGAGGAAGAGGAGAGAGGAGGAGAGAGGAGGAAGAGTGAGGAGGAAGTGAGAGCAGGAGAGAGACGAGGAAGAGAGAGAAGGAAGAGAGAGGAGGAAGAGAGAGGAGGAAGAGAGAGGAGGAAGAGAGAGGAAGAAGAGAGAGGAAGAGGAGAGAGGAGGAAGAGAGAGGAGGAAGATAGAGGAGGACGAGAGAGGAGGAAGAGAGAGGAGGAAGAGAGAGGAGAAAGGGAGACGAGGGAGAGAGAGGAGGAAGAGAGAGGAGGAAGAGAGAGGAGGAAGAGAGAGGAAGAGGAGAGAGGAGGAGCAGAGAGGAAGAAGAGAGAGGAGGAAGAGAGAGGAGGAAGAGAGAGGAGGAAGAGAGAGGAGGAAGAGAGAGGTAGAGCAGAGAGGAGGAAGAGAGAGGAGAAAGAGAGACGAGGAAGAGAGAGAAGGAAGAGAGAGGAGGAAGAGAGAGGAGGAAGAGAGAGGAGGAAGAGAGAGGAAGATCAGAGAGGAGGAAGAGAGAGGAGAAAGAGAGAGGAGGAAGAGAGAGGAGGAAGAGAGAGGAGGAAGAGTGAGTAGGAAGGCAGAGGACGAAGAGAGAGGAAGATGTGAGAGGAAGAGGAGAGAGGAGGAAGAGAGAGGAGGAAGAGAGAGGAGGAAGAGCGAGGAGGAAGAGAGAGGAAGAGGAGAGAGGAGGAGAGAGGAGGAAGAGTGAGGAGGAAGGCAGAGGACGAAGAAAGAGGAAGAAGTGAGAGGAAGAGGAGAGAGGAGGAAGAGAGAGGAGGAAGAGAGAGGAGGAAGAGCGAGGAGGAAGAGAGAGGAAGAGGAGAGAGGAGGAGAGAGGAGGAAGAGAGAGGAAGAGGAGAGAGGAGGAGAGAGGAGGAAGAGAGAGGAAGAAGAGAGAGGAGGAAGAGAGAGGAAGAGCAGAGGGGAGGAGGAGAGAGGAGAAAGAGATATGTGGAAGAGAGAGGAGGAAGAGAGAGGAGGAAGAGAGAGGAGGAAGAGAGAGTAAGAGGAGAGAGGAGCAGAGAGGAGGAAGAGAGAGGAGGAAGAGAGAGGAGGAAGAGAGAGGAAGAGCAGAGAGGAGGAGGAGAGATGAGAAAGAGATATGAGGAAGAGAGAGGAGGAAGAGAGAGGAGGAAGAGAGAGGAAGAGGAGAGAGGAGGAAGAGAGAGGATGAAGAGAGAGGAGGAAGAGAGAGGAGGAAGAGAGAGGAGTAGGAGAGAGGAGGAAGAGAGAGGAGGAAGGGTGAGGTGGATGAGAGAGGAGGAAGAGAGAGGAAGAGGAGAGAGGAGGAAGAGAGAGGAGGAAGAGAGAGGAGGAAGAGAGAGGAGGAAGAGTGAGGAGGAAGGGAGAGGACGAAGAGACAGGAAGAAGTGAGAGGAAGAGGAGAGAGGCGGAAGAGAGAGGAGAAAGAGAGAGGAGGAAGAGAGAGGAGGAAGAGAGAGGAGGAAGAGAGAGCAGGAAGAGAGAGGAGAAAGAGAGAGGAAGAGGAGAGAGGAGGAAGAGAGATGAGTAAGAGAGAGGAGGAAGAGCGAGGAGGAAGAGAGAGGAAGAGGAGAGAGGAGGAGAGAGGAGGAAGAGAGAGGAAGAGGAGAGAGGAGGAGAGAGGAGGAAGAGAGAGGAAGAAGAGAGAGGAGGAAGAGAGAGGAAGAGGAGAGAGGAGGAAGAGAGAGGAGGAAGAGTGAGGAGGAAGGCAGAGGACGAAGAGAGAGGAAGAAGTGAGAGGAAGAGGAGAGAGGAGGAAGAGAGAGGAGGAAGAGAGAGGAGGAAGAGCGAGGAGGAAGAGAGAGGAAGAGGAGAGAGGAGGAGAGAGGAGGAAGAGTGAGGAGGAAGGGAGAGGAGGAAGAGAGACGAGGAAGAGACAGAAGGAAGAGAGAGGAGGAAGAGAGAGGAGGAAGACAGAGGAGGAAGGGAGACGAGGAAGAGAGAGGAAGAAGAGAGAGGAAGAGGAGAGAGGAGGAAGAGAGAGGAAGAGGAGAGAGTAGGAAGTATAGAAGAGGAGAGAGAGGAGGAAGAGAGAGGAGGAAGAGAGAGGGAGAGAGGAGGAGAGAGGAGGAAGAAAGAGGACGAAGAGAGAGGAGGAAGAGAGAGGAGGAAGAGAGAGTAGAAAGAGAGAGGAGGAAGAGAGAGAAGGAAGAGAGAGGAGGAAGAGAGAGAAGGAAGAGAGAGGAGGAAGAGTGAGGAGGAAGGCAGAGGACGAAGAGAGAGGAAGAAGTGAGAGGAGAGGAGAGAGGAGGAAGAGAGAGGAGGAAGAAAGAGGAGGAAGAGCGAAGAGGAGGAGGAGAGAGGAGAAAGAGATATGAGGAAGAGAGAGGAGGAAGAGAGAGGAGGAAGAGAGAGGAGGAAGAGAGAGGAAGAGGAGAGAGGAGGAAGGGAGACGAGGAAGAGAGAGGAAGAAGAGAGAGGAAGAGGAGAGTGTAGGAAGTAGAGAAGAGGAAGAGAGAGGAGGAAGAGAGAGGAGGTAGAGAGAGGAAGAAGAGAGAGGAGGAAGGGAGAGGAAGAGGAGAGAGGAGGAATGAGGAGGAAGAGAGAGGAGGAAGAGAGAGGAGGAAGAGAGAGGAGGAAGAGAGAGGAAGAGAAGAGAGAGGAGGAAGAGTGAGGAGGAAGGCAGAGGACGAAGAGAGAGGAAGAAGTGAGAGGAAGAGGAGAGAGGAGGAAGAGAGAGGAGGAAGAGAGAGGAGGAAGAGCGAGGAGGAAGAGAGAGGAAGAGGAGAGAGAGGAGGAGAGAGGAGGAAGAGTGAGGAGGAAGGGAGAGGAGGAAGAGAGAGGAGGAAGAGAGAGGAGGAAGACAGAGGAGGAAGGGAGACGAGGAAGAGAGAGGAAGAAGAGAGAGGAAGAGGAGAGAGGAGGAAGAGAGAGGAAGAGGAGAGAGTAGGAAGTATAGAAGAGGAAGAGAGAGGAGGAAGAGAGAGGAGGAGAGAGAGAGAGAGGAGAGAGGAGGAGAGAGGAGGAAGAAGAGGACGAAGAGAGAGGAGGAAGAGAGAGGAGGAAGAGAGAGTAGAAAGAGAGAGGAGGAAGAGAGAGAAGGAAGAGAGAGGAGGAAGAGTGAGGAGGAAGGCAGAGGACGAAGAGAGAGGAAGAAGTGAGAGGAAGAGGAGAGAGGAGGAAGAGAGAGGAGGAAGAAAGAGGAGGAAGAGCGAAGAGGAGGAGGAGAGAGGAGAAAGAGATATGAGGAAGAGAGAGGAGGAAGAGAGAGGAGGAAGAGAGAGGAGGAAGAGAGAGGAAGAGGAGAGAGGAGGAAGGGAGACGAGGAAGAGAGAGGAAGAAGATAGAGGAAGAGGAGAGTGTAGGAAGTAGAGAAGAGGGAAGAGAGAGGAGGAAGAGAGAGGAGGTAGAGAGAGGAAGAAGAGAGAGGAGGAAGGGAGAGGAAGAGGAGAGAGGAGGAGTGAGGAGGAGAGAGAGGAGGAAGAGAGAGGAGGAAGAGAGAGGAGGAGAGAGAGAGGAGAGAGAGAGAGAGAGGAGGAGGACAGAGGAGGAATAGAGAGGAGGAAGAGAGAGGAGGTAGAGAGAGGAAGAAGAGAGAGGAGGAAGAGAGAGGAAGAGGAGAGAGGAGGAGTGAGGAGGGAGAGAGAGGAGGAAGAGAGAGTAGGAAGAGAGGAGGAAGAGAGAGGAGGAAGAGAGAGGAGGAAGAGAGAGGAGGAAGAGTGAGGAGGAAGAGTGAGGAGGAAGGCAGAGGACGAAGAGAGAGGAAGAAGTGAGAGGAAGAGGAGAGAGGAGGAAGAGAGAGGAGGAAGAGAGAGGAAGAGAAGAGAGGAGGAGGACAGAGGAGGAATAGAGAGGAGGGAGAGAGAGGAGGTAGAGAGAGGAAGAAGAGAGAGGAGGAAGAGAGAGGAAGAGGAGAGAGGAGGAGTGAGGAGGGAGAGAGAGGAGGAAGAGAGAGGAGGAAGAGAGGAGGAAGAGAGAGGAGGAAGAGAGAGGTGGAATAGAGAGGAGGAAGAGAGAGGAAGATCAGAGAGGAGGAAGAGAGAGGAGAAAGAGAGAGGAGGAAGAGAGAGAAGGAAGAGAGAGGAGGAAGAGTGAGGAGGAAGGCAGAGGACGAAGAGAGAGGAAGAAGTGAGAGGAAGAGGAGAAAGGAGGAAGAGAGAGGAGGAAGAGAGAGGAGGAAGAGCGAGGAGGAAGAGAGAGGAAGAGGAGAGAGGAGGAGAGAGGAGGAAGAGTGAGGAGGAAGTGAGAGCAGGAGAGAGACGAGGAAGATAGAGAAGGAAGAGAGAGGAGGAAGAGAGAGGAGGAAGAGAGAGGAGGAAGAGAGAGGAAGAAGAGAGAGGAAGAGGAGAGAGGAGGAAGAGAGAGGAGGAAGATAGAGGAGGACGAGAGAGGAGGAAGAGAGAGGAGGAAGAGAGAGGAGAAGGGAGACGAGGGAGAGAGAGGAGGAAGAGAGAGGAGGAAGAGAGAGGAGGAAGAGAGAGGAAGAGGAGAGAGGAGGAGCAGAGAGGAAGAAGAGAGAGGAGGAAGAGAGAGGAGGAAGAGAGAGGAGGAAGAGTGAGAGGAAGGGAGAGGACGAAGAGACAGGAAGAAGTGAGAGGAAGAGGAGAGAGGCGGAAGAGAGAGGAGAAAGAGAGAGGAGGAAGAGAGAGGAGGAAGAGAGAGGAGGAAGAGAGAGCAGGAAGAGAGAGGAGAAAGAGAGAGGAAGAGGAGAGAGGAGGAGAGAGGAGGAAGAGAGAGGAGGAAGAGAGAGGAGGAAGAGAGAGGAGGAAGAGAGAGCTGGAAGAGCGAGGAGGAAGAGAGAGGAGAAAGAGAGAGGAAGAGGAGAGAGGAGGAAGAGAGATGAGTAAGAGAGAGGAGGAAGAGCGAGGAGGAAGAGAGAGGAAGAGGAGAGAGGAGGAGAGAGGAGGAAGAGAGAGGAAGAGGAGAGAGGAGGAGAGAGGAGGAAGAGAGAGGAAGAAGAGAGAGGAGGAAGAGAGAGGAAGAGGAGAGAGGAGGAGGAGAGAGGGGAAAGAGATATGAGGAAGAGAGAGGAGGAAGAGAGAACAGGAAGAGAGTAGAAAGAGAGAGGAGGAAGAGAGAGAAGGAAGAGAGAGGAGGAAGAGTGAGGAGGAAGGCAGAGGACGAAGAGAGAGGAAGAAGAGAGAGGAAGAGGAGAGAGGAGGAAGAGAGATGTGGAAGAGAGAGGAGGAAGAGCGAGGAGGAAGAAGAGGAAGAGGAGAGAGGAGGAGAGAGGAGGAAGAGAGAGGACGAGGAGAGAGGAGGAGAGAGGAGGAATAGAGAGGAGAAGAAGAGAGAGGAGGAAGAGAGAGGAAGAGCAGAGAGGAGGAGGGGAGAGGAGAAAGAGATATGAGGATGAGAGAGGAGAGAGAGGAGGAAGAGAGAGTAGAGGAGAGAGGAGGAGAGAGGAGGAAGAGAGAGGAGGAAGAGAGAGGAGGAAGAGAGAGGAAGAGCAGAGAGGAGGAGGAGAGAGGAGAAGAGATATGAGGAAGTAGAGGAGGAGAGAGAGAAGGAAGAGAGAGGAGGAAGAGAGAGTAAGAGGAGAGAGGAGGAGAGAGGAGGAAGAGAGAGGAGGAGAGAGAGGAGGAAGAGAGAGGAAGAGCAGAGAGAGGAGGAGGAGAGAGGAGAAAGAGATATGAGGAAGAGAGAGGAGGAAGAGAGAGGAGGAAGAGAGAGGAAGAGGAGAGAGGAGGAAGAGAGAGGAGGAAGAGAGAGGAGGAAGAGAGAGGAGTAGGAGAGAGGAGGAAGAGAGAGGAGGATGGGTGAGGTGGATGAGAGAGGAGGAAGTGAGAGGAAGCGGAGAGAGGAGGAAGAGAGAGAGGAAGAGAGAGTAGGAAGAGTGAGGAGGAAGGGAGAGGACGAAGAGAGAGGAAGAAGTGAGAGGAAGAGGAGAGAGGAGGAAGAGAGAGGAGGAAGAGAGAGGAGGAAGAGAGAGGAGGAAGAGAGAGGAGGAAGAGAGAGCAGGAAGAGAGAGGAGAAAGAGAGAGGAAGAGGAGAGAGGAGGAGAGAGGAGGAAGAGAGAGGAGGAAGAGAGAGGAGGAAGAGAGAGCAGGAAGAGAGAGGAGGAAGAGAGAGGAGAAAGAGAAGAGGAAGAGGAGAGAGGAGGAAGAGAGAGGAGGAAGAGAGAGGAAGAAGAGAGAGGAATAGGAGAGAGGAGGAAGAGAGAGGAGGAAGAGAGAGGAGGACGAGAGAGGAGGAAGAGAGAGGAGGAAGAGAGAGGAGAAAGGGAGACGAGGGAGAGAGAGGAGGAAGAGAGAGGAGGAAGAGAGAGGAGGAAGAGAGAGGAAGAGGAGAGAGGAGGAGCAGAGAGGAGGAAGAGAGAGGAGGAAGAGAGAGGAGGAAGAGAGACGAGGAAGAGAGAGAAGGAAGAGAGAGGAGGAAGAGAGAGGAGGAAGGGAGACGAGGAAGAGAGAGGAAGAAGAGAGAGGAGGAAGAGGGAGGAGGAAGAGAGAGGAGGAAGGGAGACGAGGAAGAGAGAGGAAGAAGAGAGACTAAGAGGAGAGAGGAGGAAGAGAGAGGAAAAGGAGAGAGTAGGAAGTAGAGAAGAGGAAGAGAGAGGAGGAAGAGAGAGGAGGAAGAGAGAGGAGGTAGAGAGAGGAAGAAGAGAGAGGAGGAAGAGAGAGGAAGAGGAGAGAGGAGGAGAGAGGAGGAAGAGAGAGGAAGAAGAGAGAGGAGGAAGAGAGAGGAAGAGCAGAGAGGAGGAGGAGAGAGGAGAAAGAGATATGAGGAAGAGAGAGGAGGAAGAGAGAGGAGGAAGAGAGTAGAAAGAGAGAGGAGGAAGAGAGAGAAGGAAGAGAGAGGAGGAAGAGTGAGGAGGAAGGCAGAGGACGAAGAGAGAGGAAGAAGAGAGAGGAAGAGGAGAGAGGAGGAAGAGAGATGAGGAAGAGAGAGGAGGAAGAGCGAGGAGGAAGAGAGAGGAAGAGGAGAGAGGAGGAGAGAGGAGGAAGAGAGAGGAAGAGGAGAGAGGAGGAGAGAGGAGGAAGAGAGAGGAAGAAGAGAGAGGAGGAAGAGAGAGGAAGAGCAGAGAGGAGGAGGAGAGAGGAGAAAGAGATATGAGGAAGAGAGAGGAGGAAGAGAGAGGAGGAAGATAGAGGAGGAAGAGAGAGTAAGAGGAGAGAGGAGGAGAGAGGAGGAAGAGAGAGGAGGAAGAGAGAGGAAGAGCAGAGAGGAGGAGGAGAGAGGAGAAAGAGATATGAGGAAGAGAGAGGAGGAAGAGAGAGGAGGAAGAGAGAGGAAGAGGAGAGAGGAGGAAGAGAGAGTAGGAAGAGAGAGGAGGAAGAGAGAGGAGGAAGAGAGAGGAGTAGGAGAGAGGAGGAAGAGAGAGGAGGAAGGGTGAGGTGGATGAGAGAGGAGGAAGTGAGAGGAAGCGGAGAGAGGAGGAAGAGAGAGGAGGAAGAGAGAGGAGGAAGAGTGAGGAGGAAGGGAGAGGACGAAGAGAGAGGAAGAAGTGAGAGGAAGAGGAGAGAGGAGGAAGAGAGAGGAGAAAGAGAGAGGAGGAAGAGAGAGGAGGAAGAGAGAGGAGGAAGAGAGAGGAGAAAGGGAGACGAGGGAGAGAGAGGAGGAAGAGAGAGGAGGAAGAGAGAGGAGGAAGAGAGAGGAGGAAGAGAGAGGAAAAGGAGAGAGTAGGAAGTAGAGAAGAGGAAGAGAGAGGAGGAAGAGAGAGGAGGAAGAGAGAGGAAGAGGAGAGAGGAGGAGTGAGGAGGAAGAGAGAGGAGGAAGAGAGAGGAGGAAGAGAGAGTAGGAAGAGAGAGTAGGAAGAGAGAGGAGGAAGAGAGAGGAGGAAGAGAGAGGAGGAAGAGAGAGGAGGAAGAGAGAGGAAGATCAGAGAGGAGGAAGAGAGAGGAGAAAGAGAGACGAGGAAGAGAGAGAAGGAAGAGAGAGGAGGAAGAGAGAGGAGGAAGAGAGAGGAGGAAGAGAGAGGAGGAAGAGAGAGGAAGATCAGAGAGGAGGAAGAGAGAGGAGGAAGAGAGAGGAAGATCAGAGAGGAGGAAGAGAGAGGAGGAAGAGAGAGGAGGAAGAGAGAGGAGGAAGAGAGAGGAGGAAGAGAGAGGAGGAAGAGAGAGGAAGAGCAGAGAGGAGGAGGAGAGAGGAGAAAGAGATATGAGGAAGTTAGAGGAGGAAGAGAGAGAAGGAAGAGAGAGGAGGAAGAGAGAGTAAGAGGAGAGAGGAGGAGAGAGGAGGAAGAGAGAGGAGGAAGAGAGAGTAGGAAGAGAGAGGAAGAGCAGAGAGGAGGAGGAGAGAGGAGAAAGAGATATGAGGAAGAGAGAGGAGGAAGAGAGAGGAGGAAGAGAGAGGAGTAGGAGAGAGGAGGAAGAGAGAGGAGGAATGGTGAGGTGGATGAGAGAGGAGGAAGTGAGAGGAAGCGGAGAGAGGAGGAAGAGAGAGGAGGAAGAGAGAGGAGGAAGAGTGAGGAGGAAGGGAGAGGACGAAGAGAGAGGAAGAAGTGAGAGGAAGAGGAGAGAGGAGGAAGAGAGAGGAGAAAGAGAGAGGAGGAAGAGAGAGGAGGAAGAGAGAGGAGGAAGAGAGAGCAGGAAGAGAGAGGAGAAAGAGAGAGGAAGAGGAGAGAGGAGGAGAGAGGAGGAAGAGAGAGGAGGAAGAGAGAGGAGGAAGAGAGAGGAGGAAGAGAGAGCAGGAAGAGAGAGGAGGAAGAGAGAGGAGAAAGAGAGAGGAAGAGGAGAGAGGAGGAAGAGAGAGGAGGAAGAGAGAGGAAGAAGAGAGAGGAAGAGCAGAGAGGAGGAAGAGAGAGGAGGAAGAGAGAGGAGGACGAGAGAGGAGGAAGAGAGAGGAGGAAGAGAGAGGAGAAAGGGAGACGAGGGAGAGAGAGGAGGAAGAGAGAAGAGGAAGAGAGAGGAGGAAGAGAGAGGAAGAGGAGAGAGGCGGAGCAGAAAGGAGGAAGAGAGAGGAGGAAGAGAGAGGAGGAAGAGAGAGGAGGAAGAGAGAGGAGGATGAGAGAGGAGGAAGGGAGACGAGGAAGAGAGAGGAAGAAGAGAGAGGAAGAGGAGAGAGGAGGAAGAGAGAGGAAAAGGAGAGAGTAGGAAGTAGAGAAGAGGAAGAGAGAGGAGGAAGAGAGAGGAGGAAGAGAGAGGAAGAGGAGAGAGGAGGAGTGAGGAGGAAGAGAGAGGAGGAAGAGAGAGGAGGAAGAGAGAGTAGGAAGAGAGAGGAGGAAGAGAGAGGAGGAAGGGAGAGGAGGAAGAGAGAGGAGGAAGAGAGAGGAAGATCAGAGAGGAGGAAGAGAGAGGAGAAAGAGAGACGAGGAAGAGAGAGAAGGAAGAGAGAGGAGGAAGAGTGAGGAGGAAGGCAGAGGACGAAGAGAGAGGAAGAAGTGAGAGGAAGAGGAGAGAGGAGGAAGAGAGAGGAGGAAGAGAGAGGAGGAAGAGCGAGGAGGAAGAGAGAGGAAGAGGAGAGAGGAGGAGAGAGGAGGAAGAGTGAGGAGGAAGGCAGAGGACGAAGAGAGAGGAAGAAGTGAGAGGAAGAGGAGAGAGGAGGAAGAGAGAGGAGGAACAGAGAGGAGGAAGAGCGAGGAGGAAGAGAGAGGAAGAGGAGAGAGGAGGAGAGAGGAGGAAGAGAGAGGAAGAGGAGAGAGGAGGAGAGAGGAGGAAGAGAGAGGAAGAAGAGAGAGGAGGAAGAGAGAGGAAGAGCAGAGGGGAGGAGGAGAGAGGAGAAAGAGATATGAGGAAGAGAGAGGAGGAAGAGAGAGTAGGAAGAGAGAGGAGGAAGAGAGAGTAAGAGGAGAGAGGAGGAGAGAGGAGGAAGAGAGAGCAGGAAGAGAGAGGAGGAAGAGAGATGAGAAAGAGAGAGGAAGAGGAGAGAGGAGGAAGAGAGAGGAGGAAGAGAGAGGAAGAAGAGAGAGGAAGAGGAGAGAGGAGGAAGAGAGAGGAGGAAGAGAGAGGAGGACGAGAGAGGAGGAAGAGAGAGGAGGAAGAGAGAGGAGAAAGGGAGACGAGGGAGAGAGAGGAGGAAGAGAGAGGAGGAAGAGAGAGGAGGAAGAGAGAGGAAGAGGAGAGAGGAGGAGCAGAGAGGAGGAAGAGAGAGGAGGAAGAGAGAGGAGGAAGAGAGAGGAGGAAGAGAGAGGAGGAAGAGAGAGGTAGAGCAGAGAGGAGGAAGAGAGTGGAGAAAGAGAGACGAGGAAGAGAGAGAAGGAAGAGAGAGGAGGAAGAGTGAGGAGGAAGGCAGAGGACGAAGAGAGAGGAAGAAGTGAGAGGAAGAGGAGAGAGGAGGAAGAGAGAGGAGGAAGAGAGAGGAGGAAGAGCGAGGAGGAAGAGAGAGGAAGAGGAGAGAGGAGGAGAGAGGAGGAAGAGTGAGGAGGAAGGGAGAGCAGGAGAGAGACGAGGAAGAGAGAGAAGGAAGAGAGAGGAGGAAGAGAGAGGAGGAAGAGTGAGGAGGAAGGGAGAGGAAGAAGAGAGAGGAAGAAGTGAGAGGAAGAGGAGAGAGGAGGAAGGGAGAGAAGGAAGAGAGAGGAGGAAGAGAGAGGAGGAAGAGAGAGGAGGAAGAGGGAGGAGGAAGGGAGACGAGGAAGAGAGAGGAAGAAGAGAGAGGAAGAGGAAAGAGGAGGAAGACAGAGGAAGAGGAGAGAGTAGGAAGTATAGAAGAGGAAGAGAGAGTAGGAAGAGAGAGGAGGAAGAGAAAGGGAGAGAGGAGGAGAGAGGAGGAAGAAAGAGGACGAAGAGAGAGGAGGAAGAGAGAGGAGGAAGAGAGGAGGAAGAGAGAGGAGGAAGAGAGAGGAGGAAGAGAGAGGAGGAAGAGAGAGGAAGATCAGAGAGGAGGAAGAGAGAGGAGAAAGAGAGAGGAGGAAGAGAGAGAAGGAAGAGAGAGGAGGAAGAGTGAGGAGGAAGGGAGAGGACGAATAGAGAAGAAGAAGTGAGAGGAAAAGGAGAGAGGAGGAAGGGAGAGGAGGAAGAGAGAGGAAGAAGAGAGAGGAAGAGGAGAGAGGAGGAAGAGAGAGGAGGAAGAGAGAGGAGGAAGAGAGAGGAGGAAGAGAGAGGAGGAAGGGAGACGAGGAAGAGAGAGGAAGAAGAGAGAGGAAGAGGAGAGAGGAGGAAGAGAGAGGAAAAGGAGAGAGTAGGAAGTAGAGAAGAGGAAGAGAGAGGAGGAAGAGAGAGGAGGAAGAGAGAGGAGGTAGAGAGAGGAAGAAGAGAGAGGAGGAAGAGAGAGGAAGAGGAGAGAGGAGGAGTGAGGAGGAAGAGAGAGGAGGAAGAGAGAGGAGGAAGAGAGAGTAGGAAGAGAGAGGAGGAAGAGAGAGGAGGAAGAGAGAGGAGGAAGAGAGAGGAGGAAGAGAGAGGAAGATAAGAGAGGAGGAAGAGAGAGGAGAAAGAGAGACGAGGAAGAGAGAGAAGGAAGAGAGAGGAGGAAGAGTGAGGAGGAAGGCAGAGGACGAAGAGAGAGGAAGAAGTGAGAGGAAGAGGAGAGAGGAGGAAGAGAGAGGAGGAAGAGAGAGGAGGAAGAGAGGAGGAAGAGAGAGGAAGATCAGAGAGGAGGAAGAGAGAGGAGAAAGAGAGAGGAGGAAGAGAGAGAAGGAAGAGAGTGGAGGAAGAGTGAGGGGGAAGGCAGAGGACGAAGAGAGAGGAAGAAGTGAGAGGAAGAAGAGAGAGGAGGAAGAGAGAGGAGGAAGAGAGACGAGGAAGAGCGAGGAGGAAGAGAGAGGAAGAGGAGAGAGGAGGAGAGAGGAGGAAGAGTGAGGAGGAAGGGAGAGCAGGAGAGAGACGAGGAAGAGAGAGAAGGAAGAGAGAGGAGGAAGAGAGAGGAGGAAGAGTGAGGAGGAAGGGAGAGGAGGAAGAGAGAGGAGGAAGAGAGAGGAGGAAGAGAGAGGAGGAAGAGGGAGGAGGAAGGGAGACGAGGAAGAGAGAGGAAGAAGAGAGAGGAAGAGGAAAGAGGAGGAAGAGAGAGGAAGAGGAGAGAGTAGGAAGTATAGAAGAGGAAGAGAGAGTAGGAAGAGAGAGGAGGAAGAGAGAGGGAGAGAGGAGGAGAGAGGAGGAAGGCAGAGGACGAAGAGAGAGGAAGAAGTGAGAGGAAGAGGAGAGAGGAGGAAGAGAGAGGAGGAAGAGAGAGGAGGAAGAGCGAGGAGGAAGAGAGAGGAAGAGGAGAGAGGAGGAGAGAGGAGGAAGAGTGAGGAGGAAGTGAGAGCAGGAGAGAGACGAGGAAGAGAGAGAAGGAAGAGAGAGGAGGAAGAGTGAGGAGGAAGGGAGAGGACGAAGAGAGAGGAAGAAGTGAGAGGAAGAGGAGAGAGGAGGAAGGGAGAGGAGGAAGAGAGAGGAGGAAGAGAGAGGAGGAAGAGAGAGGAGGAAGGGAGACGAGGAAGAGAGAGGAAGAAGAGAGAGGAAGAGCAGAGAGGAGGAGGAGAGAGGAGAAAGAGATATGAGGAAGAGAGAGGAGGAAGAGAGAGGAGGAAGAGAGAGGGAGAGGAGAGAGGAAGAGGAGAGAGGAGGAGAGAGGAGGAAGAGAGAGGAAGAGGAGAGAGGAGGAGAGAGGAGGAAGAGAGAGGAAGAAGAGAGAGGAGGAAGAGAGAGGAAGAGCAGAGAGGAGGAGGAGAGAGGAGAAAGAGATATGAGGAAGAGAGATGAGGAAGAGAGAGGAGGAAGAGAGAGGAGGAAGAGAGAGGAAGAGGAGAGAGGAGGAGAGAGAGGAGAATGAGATATGAGGAAGAGAGAGGAGGAAGAGAGAGGAGGAAGAGAGAGGAGTAGGAGAGAGGAGGAAGAGAGAGGAGGAAGGGTGAGGTGGATGAGAGAGGAGGGAGAGAGAGGAAGAGGAGAGAGGAGGAACAGAGAGGAGGAAGAGAGAGGAGGTAGAGAGAGGAAGAAGAGTGACGAGGAAGGTAGAGGACGAAGAGAGAGGAGGAAGAGAGAGGAGGAAGAGAGAGGAGTAGGAGAGAGGAGGAAGAGAGAGGAGGAAGGGTGAGGTGGATGAGAGAGGAGGAAGTGAGAGGAAGCGGAGAGAGGAGGAAGAGAGAGGAGGAAGAGAGAGTAGGAAGAGTGAGGAGGAAGGGAGAGGACGAAGAGAGAGGAAGAAGTGAGAGGAAGAGGAGAGAGGAGGAAGAGAGAGGAGGAAGAGAGAGGAGGAAGAGAGAGGAGGAAGAGAGAGGAGGAAGAGAGAGCAGGAAGAGAGAGGAGAAAGAGAGAGGAAGAGGAGAGAGGAGGAGAGAGGAGGAAGAGAGAGGAGGAAGAGAGAGGAGGAAGAGAGAGCAGGAAGAGAGAGGAGGAAGAGAGAGGAGAAAGAGAGAGGAAGAGGAGAGAGGAGGAAGAGAGAGGAGGAAGAGAGAGGAAGAAGAGAGAGGAAGAGGAGAGAGGAGGAAGAGAGAGGAGGAAGAGAGAGGAGGACGAGAGAGGAGGAGAGAGAGGAGGAAGAGAGAGGAAGAAGAGAGAGGAGAGGAGAGAGGAGGAAGAGAGAGGAGGAAGAGAGAGGAGGACGAGAGAGGAGGAAGAGAGAGGAGGAAGAGAGAGGGAGGAGAAGAGGGAGAGAGAGGAGGAGAGAGAGGAGGAAGAGAGAGGAGGAAGAGAGAGGAGGAAGAGAGAGGAGAGGAGAGAGGAGGAGCAGAGAGGAGGAAGAGAGAGGAGGAAGAGAGAGGAGGAAGAGAGAGGAGGAAGAGAGAGGAGGAAGAGAGAGGTAGGAGCAGAGAGGAGGAAGAGAGTGGAGAAGAGAGACGAGGAAGAGAGAGGAGGAAGAGTGAGGAGGAAGAGTGAGGAGGAAGGAGAGAGGAAGAGAGAGGAGGAAGAGAGAGAGGAGGAGAGAGGAGGAAGAGAGAGGAGGAAGAGAGAGGAGGAAGAGCGAGAGAGAGAGAGGAAGGGAGAGAGGAGGAGAGAGGAGGAAGAGTGAGGAGGAAGGAGAGCAGGAGAGAGACGAGGAAGAGAGAGAAGGAAGAGAGAGGAGGAAGAGAGAGGAGGAAGAGTGAGGAGGAAGGGAGAGGAAGAAGAGAGAGGAGAAGAGAGGAGGGAAGAGGAGGAGGGAGGAGGAAGGGAGAGAGAGAGGGAGGAGAGAAAGGAGGAAGAGAGGAGGAGGAAGGGAGACGAGGAAGAGAGAGGAGGAAGAGAGAGGAAGAGGAAGAGGAGAAGAGAAGAGGAAGAGGAGAGAGAGAGAGGAAGAAGAGGAAGAGAGAGTAGGAGAGAGAGAGGAGAGAAAGGAGAGAGGAGGAGAGAGGAGGAAGAAAGAGGACGAAGAGAGAGGAGGAAGAGAGAGGAGGAAGAGAGGAGGAAGAGAGAGGAGGAAGAGAGAGGAGGAAGAGAGAGGAGGAGAGAGAGGAGGAAGAGAGAGGAGGAAGAGAGAGGAGGAAGAGAGAGGAGGAAGAGAGAGAAGGAAGAGAGAGGAGAGTGTGAGGAGAAGAGGAGAGGAGGAAGAGAGAGAGAAGAGAGAGAGAAGGAGAGGAGGAAGGGAGAGGAGGAGAGAGAGGAGGAAGAGAGAGGAAGAGGAGAGGAGGAGAGAGAGGTGGAGAGAGGAGGAAGAGAGAGGAGGAAGGGAGAGGAGGAAGAGGAGGAAGAAGAGGAGAGGAGAGGAGGAGAAGAGAGAGGAAGAGAGAGGAGGAAGAGAGAGGAAGGAGAGAGTAGAGAGTAGGAAGAGAGGAGAGAGGAAGAGAGAGGAGGAGAGAGAGGAGGTAGAGGAGTGAGAGAGGAGGAGGAGAGAGAGGAGTGGAGGAGTGAGGAGGATGAGTGAGGGAGTGAGAGGGGAGAGGAGGATGAGAGTGTAGGAGGAGAGAGGAGGTGAAGAGTGAGTGAGGATGAGAGAGGAGGAAGAGAGAGGAGGAGAGAGAGGAAGAGGAGAGGAGGAGAGTGAGGAAGAGAGAGGAGAGGAGAGAGAAGAGAGAGAGAAGAGAGAGAGAGGAAGAGAGAGGAGGAAGAGAGAGGAGGAAGAGTGGAGGAGGAAGTGAGAGAGAGAGGAGAGTGAGAGGAAGAGAGAGGAGGAAGAGTGAGGAGGGAAGAGAGGAGGAAGAGAGAGGAGGAAGAGAGAGGAGAAAGAGAGAGGAGGAAGAGAGAGAAGGAAGAGAGTGGAGGAAGAGTGAGGGGGAAGGCAGAGGACGAAGAGAGAGGAAGAAGTGAGAGGAAGAAGAGAGAGGAGGAAGAGAGAGGAGGAAGAGAGACGAGGAAGAGCGAGGAGGAAGAGAGAGGAAGAGGAGAGAGGAGGAGAGAGGAGGAAGAGTGAGGAGGAAGGGAGAGCAGGAGAGAGACGAGGAAGAGAGAGAAGGAAGAGAGAGGAGGAAGAGAGAGGAGGAAGAGTGAGGAGGAAGGGAGAGGACGAATAGAGAGGAAGAAGTGAGAGGAAGAGGAGAGAGGAGGAAGCTAGAGGAGGAAGAGAGAGGAGGAAGACAGAGGAGGAAGAGAGAGGAGGAAGAGGGAGGAGGAAGGGAGACGAGGAAGAGAGAGGAAGAAGAGAGAGGAAGAGGAGAGAGGAGGAAGAGAGAGGAGGAAGAGAGAGGAGAAAGAGAGACGACGAAGAGAGAGAAGGAAGAGAGAGGCGGAAGAGAGAGGAGGAAGAGTGAGGAGGAAGGGAGAGGACGAAGAGAGAAGAAGAAGTGAGAGGAAAAGGAGAGAGGAGGAAGGGAGAGGAGGAAGAGAGAGGAAGAAGAGAGAGGAAGAAGAGATAGGAGGAAGAGAGAGGAGGAAGAGCGAGGAGGAAGAGAGAGGAAGAGGAGAGAGGAGGAGCAGAGAGGAGGAAGAGAGAGGCGGAACAGAGAGGAGGAAGAAAGAGGAGGAAGAGAGAGGAGGAAGAGAGAGGATGAGCATAGAGGAGGAAGAGAGAGGAGAAAGAGAGACGACAAAGAGAGAGAAGGAAGAGAGAGGAGGAAGAGAGAAGAGGAAGAGTGAGGAGGAAGGGAGAGGACGAAGAGAGAAGAAGAAGTGAGAGGAAAAGGAGAGAGGAGGAAGGGAGAGGAGGAAGAGAGAGGAAGAAGAGAGAGGAAGAGGAGAGAGGAGGAAGAGAGAGGAGGAGGAGAGAGGAGGAAGGGAGAGGAGGAAGAGAGAGGAGGAAGAGAGAGGAGGAAGAGAGAGGAGGAAGGGAGACGAGGAAGAGAGAGGAAGAGGAGAGAGGAAGAGGAGAGAGGAGGAAGAGAGAGGAAAACGAGAGAGTAGGAAGTAGAGAAGAGGAAGAGAGAGGAGGAAGAGAGAGGAGGAAGAGAGAGGAGGTAGAGAGAGGAAGAAGAGAGAGGAGGAAGAGAGAGGAAGAGGAGAGAGGAGGAGTGAGGAGGAAGAGAGAGGAGGAAGAGAGAGTAGGAAGAGAGAGGAGGAAGAGAGAGGAGGAAGAGAGAGGAGGAAGAGAGTGGAGGAAGAGAGAGGATGATCAGAGAGGAGGAAGAGAGAGGAGAAAGAGAGACGAGTAAGAGAGAGAGGAAGAGAGAGGAGGAAGAGTGAAGAGGAAGGCAGAGGACGAAGAGAGAGGAAGAAGTGAGAGGAAGAGGAGAGAGGAGGAAGAGAGAGGAGGAAGAGAGAGGAGGAAGAGCGAGGAAGAAGAGAGAGGAAGAGGAGAGAGGAGGAGAGAGGAGGAAGAGTGAGGAGGAAGGGAGAGCAGGAGAGAGACGAGGAAGAGAGAGAAGGAAGAGAGAGGAGGAAGAGAGAGGAGGAAGAGTGAGGAGGAAGGGAGAGAGAGGAGGAAGAGTGAGGAGGAAGGGAGAGGACGAAGAGAGAGGAAGAAGTGAGAGGAAGAGGAGAGAGGAGGAAGGGAGAGGAGGAAGAGAGAGGAGGAAGAGAGAGGAGGAAGAGAGAGGAGGAAGAGGGAGGAGGAAGGGAGACGAGGAAGAGAGAGGAAGAAGAGAGAGGAAGAGGAAAGAGGAGGAAGAGAGAGGAAGAGGAGAGAGTAGGAAGTATAGAAGAGGAAGAGAGAGTAGGAAGAGAGAGGAGGAAGAGAGAGGGAGAGAGGAGGAGAGAGGAGGAAGGCAGAGGACGAAGAGAGAGGAAGAAGTGAGAGGAAGAGGAGAGAGGAGGAAGAGAGAGGAGGAAGAGAGAGGAGGAAGAGCGAGGAGGAAGAGAGAGGAAGAGGAGAGAGGAGGAGAGAGGAGGAAGAGTGAGGAGGAAGTGAGAGCAGGAGAGAGACGAGGAAGAGAGAGAAGGAAGAGAGAGGAGGAAGAGTGAGGAGGAAGGGAGAGGACGAAGAGAGAGGAAGAAGTGAGAGGAAGAGGAGAGAGGAGGAAGGGAGAGGAGGAAGAGAGAGGAGGAAGAGAGAGGAGGAAGAGAGAGGAGGAAGAGAGAGGAGGAAGGGAGACGAGGAAGAGAGAGGAAGAAGAGAGAGGAAGAGCAGAGAGGAGGAGGAGAGAGGAGAAAGAGATATGAGGAAGAGAGAGGAGGAAGAGAGAGGAGGAAGAGAGAGGGAGAGGAGAGAGGAAGAGGAGAGAGGAGGAGAGAGGAGGAAGAGAGAGGAAGAGGAGAGAGGAGGAGAGAGGAGGAAGAGAGAGGAAGAAGAGAGAGGAGGAAGAGAGAGGAAGAGCAGAGAGGAGGAGGAGAGAGGAGAAAGAGATATGAGGAAGAGAGATGAGGAAGAGAGAGGAGGAAGAGAGAGGAGGAAGAGAGAGGAAGAGGAGAGAGGAGGAGAGAGAGGAGAATGAGATATGAGGAAGAGAGAGGAGGAAGAGAGAGGAGGAAGAGAGAGGAAGAGGAGAGAGGAGGAAGAGAGAGGAGGAAGAGAGAGGAGGAAGAGAGAGGAGGAAGAGAGAGGAGTAGGAGAGAGGAGGAAGAGAGAGGAGGAAGGGTGAGGTGGATGAGAGAGGAGGGAGAGAGAGGAAGAGGAGAGAGGAGGAACAGAGAGGAGGAAGAGAGAGGAGGTAGAGAGAGGAAGAAGAGTGACGAGGAAGGCAGAGGACGAAGAGAGAGGAGGAAGAGAGAGGAGGAAGAGAGAGGAGTAGGAGAGAGGAGGAAGAGAGAGGAGGAAGGGTGAGGTGGATGAGAGAGGAGGAAGTGAGAGGAAGCGGAGAGAGGAGGAAGAGAGAGGAGGAAGAGAGAGTAGGAAGAGTGAGGAGGAAGAGAGAGGAGGAAGAGAGAGGAGGAAGAGAGAGGAGGAAGAGAGAGGAGGAAGAGAGAGCAGGAAGAGAGAGGAGAAAGAGAGAGGAAGAGGAGAGAGGAGGAGAGAGGAGGAAGAGAGAGGAGGAAGAGAGAGGAGGAAGAGAGAGCAGGAAGAGAGAGGAGGAAGAGAGAGGAGAAAGAGAGAGGAAGAGGAGAGAGGAGGAAGAGAGAGGAGGAAGAGAGAGGAAGAAGAGAGAGGAAGAGGAGAGAGGAGGAAGAGAGAGGAGGAAGAGAGAGGAGGACGAGAGAGGAGGAAGAGAGAGGAGGAAGAGAGAGGAGAAAGGGAGACGAGGGAGAGAGAGGAGGAAGAGAGAGGAGGAAGAGAGAGGAGGAAGAGAGAGGAGGAAGAGAGAGGTAGAGCAGAGAGGAGGAAGAGAGAGGAGAAAGAGAGACGAGGAAGAGAGAGAACGAAGAGAGAGGAGGAAGAGAGAGGAGGAAGGGAGACGAGGAAGAGAGAGGAAGAAGAGAGAGGAAGACGAGAGAGGAGGAAGAGAGAGGAAAAGGAGAGAGTAGGAAGTAGAGAAGAGGAAGAGAGAGGAGGAAGAGAGAGGAGGAAGAGAGAGGAGGTAGAGAGAGGAAGAAGAGAGAGGAGGAAGAGAGAGGAAGAGGAGAGAGGAGGAGTGAGGAGGAAGAGAGAGGAGGAAGAGAGAGGAGGAAGAGAGAGTAGGAAGAGAGAGGAAGATCAGAGAGGAGGAAGAGAGAGGAGAAAGAGAGACGAGGAAGAGAGAGAAGGAAGAGAGACGAGGAAGAGTGAGGAGGAAAGCAGAGGACGAAGAGAGAGGAAGAAGTGAGAGGAAGAGGAGAGAGGAGGAAGAGAGAGGAGGAAGAGAGAGGAGGAAGAGAGAGGAGGAAGAGAGAGGAGGAAGAGAGAGGAGGAAGAGAGAGGAAGAGGAGAGAGGAGGAAGAGAGAGGAGGAAGACAGAGGAAGAGAAGAGAGGAGCAGGACAGAGGAGGAATAGAAAGGAGGAAGAGAGAGGAGGAAGAGAGAGGAGGAAGAGAGAGGAGGAAGGAAGAGGAGGAAGAGAGAGGAAGAGGAGAGAGCAGGAAGAGAGAGGAGAAAGAGAGAGGAAGAGGAGAGAGGAGGAGAGAGGAGGAAGAGAGAGGAGGAAGAGAGAGGAGGAAGAGAGAGCTGGAAGAGCGAGGAGGAAGAGAGAGGAGAAAGAGGGAGGAGGAAGAGAGAGGAGGAAGAGAGAGGAGGAAGAGAGAGCAGGAAGAGAGAGGAGAAAGAGAGAGGAAGAGGAGAGAGGAGGAGAGAGGAGGAAGAGAGAGGAGGAAGAGAGAGGAGGAAGAGAGAGGAGGAAGAGAGAAGAGGAAGAGAGAGCAGGAAGAGAGAGGAGAAAGAGAGAGGAAGAGGAGAGAGGAGGAGAGAGGAGGAAGAGAGAGGAGGAAGAGAGAGGAGGAAGAGAGAGGAGGAAGAGAGAGGAGGAAGAGAGAGGAGAAAGAGAGAGGAAGAGGAGAGAGGAGGAAGAGAGATGAGGAAGAGAGAGGAGGAAGAGCGAGGAGGAAGAGAGAGGAAGAGGAGAGAGGAGGAGAGAGGAGGAAGAGAGAGGAAGAGGAGAGAGGAGGAGAGAGGAGGAAGAGAGAGGAAGAAGAGAGAGGAGGAAGAGAGAGGAGGTAGAGAGAGGAAGAAGAGAGAGGAGGAAGAGAGAGGAAGAGGAGAGAGGAGGAGTGAGGAGGAAGAGGGAGGAGGAAGAGAGAGGAGGAAGAGAGAGTAGGAAGAGAGAGGAGGAAGAGAGAGGAGGAAGAGAGAGGAGGAAGAGAGAGGAGGAAGAGAGAGGAAGATAAGAGAGGAGGAAGAGAGAGGAGAAAGAGAGACGAGGAAGAGAGAGAAGGAAGAGAGAGGAGGAAGAGTGAGGAGGAAGGCAGAGGACGAAGAGAGAGGAAGAAGTGAGAGGAAGAGGAGAGAGGAGGAAGAGAGAGGAGGAAGAGAGAGGAGGAAGAGAGGAGGAAGAGAGAGGAAGATCAGAGAGGAGGAAGAGAGAGGAGAAAGAGAGAGGAGGAAGAGAGAGAAGGAATAGAGAGGAGGAAGAGTGAGGGGGAAGGCAGAGGACGAAGAGAGAGGAAGAAGTGAGAGGAAGAGGAGAGAGGAGGAAGAGAGAGGAGGAAGAGAGACGAGGAAGAGCGAGGAGGAAGAGAGAGGAAGAGGAGAGAGGAGGAGAGAGGAGGAAGAGTGAGGAGGAAGGGAGAGCAGGAGAGAGACGAGGAAGAGAGAGAAGGAAGAGAGAGGAGGAAGAGAGAGGAGGAAGAGTGAGGAGGAAGGGAGAGGACGAATAGAGAGGAAGAAGTGAGAGGAAGAGGAGAGAGGAGGAAGGGAGAGGAGGAAGGGAGAGGAGGAAGACAGAGGAGGAAGAGAGAGGAGGAAGAGGGAGGAGCAAGGGAGACGAGGAAGAGAGAGGAAGAAGAGAGAGGAAGAGGAGAGAGGAGGAAGAGAGAGGAGGAAGAGAGAGGAGAAAGAGAGACGACGAAGAGAGAGAAGGAAGAGAGAGGCGGAAGAGAGAGGAGGAAGAGTGAGGAGGAAGGGAGAGGATAAAGAGAGAAGAAGAAGTGAGAGGAAAAGGAGAGAGGAGGAAGGGAGAGGAGGAAGAGAGAGGAGGAAGAGAGAGTAGGAAGAGAGAGGAGGAAGAGAGAGGAGGAAGAGAGAGGAGGAAGAGAGAGGAAGATAAGAGAGGAGGAAGAGAGAGGAGAAAGAGAGACGAGGAAGAGAGAGAAGGAAGAGAGAGGAGGAAGAGTGAGGAGGAAGGCAGAGGACGAAGAGAGAGGAAGAAGTGAGAGGAAGAGGAGAGAGGAGGAAGAGAGAGGAGGAAGAGAGAGGAGGAAGAGAGGAGGAAGAGAGAGGAAGATCAGAGAGGAGGAAGAGAGAGGAGAAAGAGAGAGGAGGAAGAGAGAGAAGGAATAGAGAGGAGGAAGAGTGAGGGGGAAGGCAGAGGACGAAGAGAGAGGAAGAAGTGAGAGGAAGAGGAGAGAGGAGGAAGAGAGAGGAGGAAGAGAGACGAGGAAGAGCGAGGAGGAAGAGAGAGGAAGAGGAGAGAGGAGGAGAGAGGAGGAAGAGTGAGGAGGAAGGGAGAGCAGGAGAGAGACGAGGAAGAGAGAGAAGGAAGAGAGAGGAGGAAGAGAGAGGAGGAAGAGTGAGGAGGAAGGGAGAGGACGAAGAGAGAGGAAGAAGTGAGAGGAAGAGGAGAGAGGAGGAAGGGAGAGGAGGAAGAGAGAGGAGGAAGAGAGAGGAGGAAGAGAGAGGAGGAAGAGGGAGGAGGAAGGGAGACGAGGAAGAGAGAGGAAGAAGAGAGAGGAAGAGGAAAGAGGAGGAAGAGAGAGGAAGAGGAGAGAGTAGGAAGTATAGAAGAGGAAGAGAGAGTAGGAAGAGAGAGGAGGAAGAGAGAGGGAGAGAGGAGGAGAGAGGAGGAAGGCAGAGGACGAAGAGAGAGGAAGAAGTGAGAGGAAGAGGAGAGAGGAGGAAGAGAGAGGAGGAAGAGAGAGGAGGAAGAGCGAGGAGGAAGAGAGAGGAAGAGGAGAGAGGAGGAGAGAGGAGGAAGAGTGAGGAGGAAGTGAGAGCAGGAGAGAGACGAGGAAGAGAGAGAAGGAAGAGAGAGGAGGAAGAGTGAGGAGGAAGGGAGAGGACGAAGAGAGAGGAAGAAGTGAGAGGAAGAGGAGAGAGGAGGAAGGGAGAGGAGGAAGAGAGAGGAGGAAGAGAGAGGAGGAAGAGAGAGGAGGAAGGGAGACGAGGAAGAGAGAGGAAGAAGAGAGAGGAAGAGCAGAGAGGAGGAGGAGAGAGGAGAAAGAGATATGAGGAAGAGAGAGGAGGAAGAGAGAGGAGGAAGAGAGAGGGAGAGGAGAGAGGAAGAGGAGAGAGGAGGAGAGAGGAGGAAGAGAGAGGAAGAGGAGAGAGGAGGAGAGAGGAGGAAGAGAGAGGAAGAAGAGAGAGGAGGAAGAGAGAGGAAGAGCAGAGAGGAGGAGGAGAGAGGAGAAAGAGATATGAGGAAGAGAGATGAGGAAGAGAGAGGAGGAAGAGAGAGGAGGAAGAGAGAGGAAGAGGAGAGAGGAGGAGAGAGAGGAGAATGAGATATGAGGAAGAGAGAGGAGGAAGAGAGAGGAGGAAGAGAGAGGAAGAGGAGAGAGGAGGAAGAGAGAGGAGGAAGAGAGAGGAGGAAGAGAGAGGAGGAAGAGAGAGGAGTAGGAGAGAGGAGGAAGAGAGAGGAGGAAGGGTGAGGTGGATGAGAGAGGAGGGAGAGAGAGGAAGAGGAGAGAGGAGGAACAGAGAGGAGGAAGAGAGAGGAGGTAGAGAGAGGAAGAAGAGTGACGAGGAAGGTAGAGGACGAAGAGAGAGGAGGAAGAGAGAGGAGGAAGAGAGAGGAGTAGGAGAGAGGAGGAAGAGAGAGGAGGAAGGGTGAGGTGGATGAGAGAGGAGGAAGTGAGAGGAAGCGGAGAGAGGAGGAAGAGAGAGGAGGAAGAGAGAGTAGGAAGAGTGAGGAGGAAGGGAGAGGACGAAGAGAGAGGAAGAAGTGAGAGGAAGAGGAGAGAGGAGGAAGAGAGAGGAGGAAGAGAGAGGAGGAAGAGAGAGGAGGAAGAGAGAGGAGGAAGAGAGAGCAGGAAGAGAGAGGAGAAAGAGAGAGGAAGAGGAGAGAGGAGGAGAGAGGAGGAAGAGAGAGGAGGAAGAGAGAGGAGGAAGAGAGAGCAGGAAGAGAGAGGAGGAAGAGAGAGGAGAAAGAGAGAGGAAGAGGAGAGAGGAGGAAGAGAGAGGAGGAAGAGAGAGGAAGAAGAGAGAGGAAGAGGAGAGAGGAGGAAGAGAGAGGAGGAAGAGAGAGGAGGACGAGAGAGGAGGAAGAGAGAGGAGGAAGAGAGAGGAAGAAGAGAGAGGAAGAGGAGAGAGGAGGAAGAGAGAGGAGGAAGAGAGAGGAGGACGAGAGAGGAGGAAGAGAGAGGAGGAAGAGAGAGGAGAAAGGGAGACGAGGGAGAGAGAGGAGGAAGAGAGAGGAGGAAGAGAGAGGAGGAAGAGAGAGGAAGAGGAGAGAGGAGGAGCAGAGAGGAGGAAGAGAGAGGAGGAAGAGAGAGGAGGAAGAGAGAGGAGGAAGAGAGAGGAGGAAGAGAGAGGTAGAGCAGAGAGGAGGAAGAGAGTGGAGAAAGAGAGACGAGGAAGAGAGAGAAGGAAGAGAGAGGAGGAAGAGTGAGGAGGAAGGCAGAGGACGAAGAGAGAGGAAGAAGTGAGAGGAAGAGGAGAGAGGAGGAAGAGAGAGGAGGAAGAGAGAGGAGGAAGAGCGAGGAGGAAGAGAGAGGAAGAGGAGAGAGGAGGAGAGAGGAGGAAGAGTGAGGAGGAAGGGAGAGCAGGAGAGAGACGAGGAAGAGAGAGAAGGAAGAGAGAGGAGGAAGAGAGAGGAGGAAGAGTGAGGAGGAAGGGAGAGGAAGAAGAGAGAGGAAGAAGTGAGAGGAAGAGGAGAGAGGAGGAAGGGAGAGAAGGAAGAGAGAGGAGGAAGAGAGAGGAGGAAGAGAGAGGAGGAAGAGGGAGGAGGAAGGGAGACGAGGAAGAGAGAGGAAGAAGAGAGAGGAAGAGGAAAGAGGAGGAAGACAGAGGAAGAGGAGAGAGTAGGAAGTATAGAAGAGGAAGAGAGAGTAGGAAGAGAGAGGAGGAAGAGAAAGGGAGAGAGGAGGAGAGAGGAGGAAGAAAGAGGACGAAGAGAGAGGAGGAAGAGAGAGGAGGAAGAGAGGAGGAAGAGAGAGGAGGAAGAGAGAGGAGGAAGAGAGAGGAGGAAGAGAGAGGAGGAAGAGAGAGGAGAAAGAGAGAGGAGGAAGAGAGAGAAGGAAGAGAGAGGAGGAAGAGTGAGGAGGAAGGGAGAGGACGAATAGAGAAGAAGAAGTGAGAGGAAAAGGAGAGAGGAGGAAGGGAGAGGAGGAAGAGAGAGGAAGAAGAGAGAGGAAGAGGAGAGAGGAGGAAGAGAGAGGAGGAAGAGAGAGGAGGAAGAGAGAGGAGGAAGAGAGAGGAGGAAGGGAGACGAGGAAGAGAGAGGAAGAAGAGAGAGGAAGAGGAGAGAGGAGGAAGAGAGAGGAAAAGGAGAGAGTAGGAAGTAGAGAAGAGGAAGAGAGAGGAGGAAGAGAGAGGAGGAAGAGAGAGGAGGTAGAGAGAGGAAGAAGAGAGAGGAGGAAGAGAGAGGAAGAGGAGAGAGGAGGAGTGAGGAGGAAGAGAGAGGAGGAAGAGAGAGGAGGAAGAGAGAGTAGGAAGAGAGAGGAGGAAGAGAGAGGAGGAAGAGAGAGGAGGAAGAGAGAGGAGGAAGAGAGAGGAAGATAAGAGAGGAGGAAGAGAGAGGAGAAAGAGAGACGAGGAAGAGAGAGAAGGAAGAGAGAGGAGGAAGAGTGAGGAGGAAGGCAGAGGACGAAGAGAGAGGAAGAAGTGAGAGGAAGAGGAGAGAGGAGGAAGAGAGAGGAGGAAGAGAGAGGAGGAAGAGAGGAGGAAGAGAGAGGAGGAAGAGAGAGGAGAAAGAGAGAGGAGGAAGAGAGAGAAGGAAGAGAGTGGAGGAAGAGTGAGGGGGAAGGCAGAGGACGAAGAGAGAGGAAGAAGTGAGAGGAAGAAGAGAGAGGAGGAAGAGAGAGGAGGAAGAGAGACGAGGAAGAGCGAGGAGGAAGAGAGAGGAAGAGGAGAGAGGAGGAGAGAGGAGGAAGAGTGAGGAGGAAGGGAGAGCAGGAGAGAGACGAGGAAGAGAGAGAAGGAAGAGAGAGGAGGAAGAGAGAGGAGGAAGAGTGAGGAGGAAGGGAGAGGACGAATAGAGAGGAAGAAGTGAGAGGAAGAGGAGAGAGGAGGAAGGGAGAGGAGGAAGACGAGAGGAGGAAGACAGAGGAGGAAGAGAGAGGAGGAAGAGGGAGGAGGAAGGGAGACGAGGAAGAGAGAGGAAGAAGAGAGAGGAAGAGGAGAGAGGAGGAAGAGAGAGGAGGAAGAGAGAGGAGAAAGAGAGACGACGAAGAGAGAGAAGGAAGAGAGAGGCGGAAGAGAGAGGAGGAAGAGTGAGGAGGAAGGGAGAGGACGAAGAGAGAAGAAGAAGTGAGAGGAAAAGGAGAGAGGAGGAAGGGAGAGGAGGAAGAGAGAGGAAGAAGAGAGAGGAAGAAGAGATAGGAGGAAGAGAGAGGAGGAAGAGCGAGGAGGAAGAGAGAGGAAGAGGAGAGAGGAGGAGCAGAGAGGAGGAAGAGAGAGGAGGAAGAGAGGGAGGAAGAAAGAGGAGGAAGAGAGAGGAGGAAGAGAGAGGATGAGCATAGAGGAGGAAGAGAGAGGAGAAAGAGAGACGACAAAGAGAGAGAAGGAAGAGAGAGGAGGAAGAGAGAAGAGGAAGAGTGAGGAGGAAGGGAGAGGACGAAGAGAGAAGAAGAAGTGAGAGGAAAAGGAGAGAGGAGGAAGGGAGAGGAGGAAGAGAGAGGAAGAAGAGAGAGGAAGAGGAGAGAGGAGGAAGAGAGAGGAGGAGGAGAGAGGAGGAAGGGAGAGGAGGAAGAGAGAGGAGGAAGAGAGAGGAGGAAGAGAGAGGAGGAAGGGAGACGAGGAAGAGAGAGGAAGAGGAGAGAGGAAGAGGAGAGAGGAGGAAGAGAGAGGAAAACGAGAGAGTAGGAAGTAGAGAAGAGGAAGAGAGAGGAGGAAGAGAGAGGAGGAAGAGAGAGGAGGTAGAGAGAGGAAGAAGAGAGAGGAGGAAGAGAGAGGAAGAGGAGAGAGGAGGAGTGAGGAGGAAGAGAGAGGAGGAAGAGAGAGTAGGAAGAGAGAGGAGGAAGAGAGAGGAGGAAGAGAGAGAGGAAGAGAGTGGAGGAAGAGAGAGGATGATCAGAGAGGAGGAAGAGAGAGGAGAAAGAGAGACGAGTAAGAGAGAGAGGAAGAGAGAGGAGGAAGAGTGAAGAGGAAGGCAGAGGACGAAGAGAGAGGAAGAAGTGAGAGGAAGAGGAGAGAGGAGGAAGAGAGAGGAGGAAGAGAGAGGAGGAAGAGCGAGGAAGAAGAGAGAGGAAGAGGAGAGAGGAGGAGAGAGGAGGAAGAGTGAGGAGGAAGGGAGAGCAGGAGAGAGACGAGGAAGAGAGAGAAGGAAGAGAGAGGAGGAAGAGAGAGGAGGAAGAGTGAGGAGGAAGGGAGAGGACGAAGAGAGAGGAAGAAGTGAGAGGAAGAGGAGAGAGGAGGAAGGGAGAGGAGGAAGAGAGAGGAGGAAGAGAGAGGAGGAAGAGAGAGGAGGAAGAGGGAGGAGGAAGGGAGACGAGGAAGAGAGAGGAAGAAGAGAGAGGAAGAGGAAAGAGGAGGAAGAGAGAGGAAGAGGAGAGAGTAGGAAGTATAGAAGAGGAAGAGAGAGTAGGAAGAGAGAGGAGGAAGAGAGAGGGAGAGAGGAGGAGAGAGGAGGAAGGCAGAGGACGAAGAGAGAGGAAGAAGTGAGAGGAAGAGGAGAGAGGAGGAAGAGAGAGGAGGAAGAGAGAGGAGGAAGAGCGAGGAGGAAGAGAGAGGAAGAGGAGAGAGGAGGAGAGAGGAGGAAGAGTGAGGAGGAAGTGAGAGCAGGAGAGAGACGAGGAAGAGAGAGAAGGAAGAGAGAGGAGGAAGAGTGAGGAGGAAGGGAGAGGACGAAGAGAGAGGAAGAAGTGAGAGGAAGAGGAGAGAGGAGGAAGGGAGAGGAGGAAGAGAGAGGAGGAAGAGAGAGGAGGAAGAGAGAGGAGGAAGAGAGAGGAGGAAGGGAGACGAGGAAGAGAGAGGAAGAAGAGAGAGGAAGAGCAGAGAGGAGGAGGAGAGAGGAGAAAGAGATATGAGGAAGAGAGAGGAGGAAGAGAGAGGAGGAAGAGAGAGGGAGAGGAGAGAGGAAGAGGAGAGAGGAGGAGAGAGGAGGAAGAGAGAGGAAGAGGAGAGAGGAGGAGAGAGGAGGAAGAGAGAGGAAGAAGAGAGAGGAGGAAGAGAGAGGAAGAGCAGAGAGGAGGAGGAGAGAGGAGAAAGAGATATGAGGAAGAGAGATGAGGAAGAGAGAGGAGGAAGAGAGAGGAGGAAGAGAGAGGAAGAGGAGAGAGGAGGAGAGAGAGGAGAATGAGATATGAGGAAGAGAGAGGAGGAAGAGAGAGGAGGAAGAGAGAGGAAGAGGAGAGAGGAGGAAGAGAGAGGAGGAAGAGAGAGGAGGAAGAGAGAGGAGGAAGAGAGAGGAGTAGGAGAGAGGAGGAAGAGAGAGGAGGAAGGGTGAGGTGGATGAGAGAGGAGGGAGAGAGAGGAAGAGGAGAGAGGAGGAACAGAGAGGAGGAAGAGAGAGGAGGTAGAGAGAGGAAGAAGAGTGACGAGGAAGGCAGAGGACGAAGAGAGAGGAGGAAGAGAGAGGAGGAAGAGAGAGGAGTAGGAGAGAGGAGGAAGAGAGAGGAGGAAGGGTGAGGTGGATGAGAGAGGAGGAAGTGAGAGGAAGCGGAGAGAGGAGGAAGAGAGAGGAGGAAGAGAGAGTAGGAAGAGTGAGGAGGAAGGGAGAGGACGAAGAGAGAGGAAGAAGTGAGAGGAAGAGGAGAGAGGAGGAAGAGAGAGGAGGAAGAGAGAGGAGGAAGAGAGAGGAGGAAGAGAGAGGAGGAAGAGAGAGCAGGAAGAGAGAGGAGAAAGAGAGAGGAAGAGGAGAGAGGAGGAGAGAGGAGCAAGAGAGAGGAGGAAGAGAGAGGAGGAAGAGAGAGCAGGAAGAGAGAGGAGGAAGAGAGAGGAGAAAGAGAGAGGAAGAGGAGAGAGGAGGAAGAGAGAGGAGGAAGAGAGAGGAAGAAGAGAGAGGAAGAGGAGAGAGGAGGAAGAGAGAGGAGGAAGAGAGAGGAGGACGAGAGAGGAGGAAGAGAGAGGAGGAAGAGAGAGGAGAAAGGGAGACGAGGGAGAGAGAGGAGGAAGAGAGAGGAGGAAGAGAGAGGAGGAAGAGAGAGGAAGAGGAGAGAGGAGGAGCAGAGAGGAGGAAGAGAGAGGAGGAAGAGAGAGGAGGAAGAGAGAGGAGGAAGAGAGAGGAGGAAGAGAGAGGTAGAGCAGAGAGGAGGAAGAGAGAGGAGAAAGAGAGACGAGGAAGAGAGAGAACGAAGAGAGAGGAGGAAGAGAGAGGAGGAAGGGAGACGAGGAAGAGAGAGGAAGAAGAGAGAGGAAGAGGAGAGAGGAGGAAGAGAGAGGAAAAGGAGAGAGTAGGAAGTAGAGAAGAGGAAGAGAGAGGAGGAAGAGAGAGGAGGAAGAGAGAGGAGGTAGAGAGAGGAAGAAGAGAGAGGAGGAAGAGAGAGGAAGAGGAGAGAGGAGGAGTGAGGAGGAAGAGAGAGGAGGAAGAGAGAGGAGGAAGAGAGAGTAGGAAGAGAGAGGAAGATCAGAGAGGAGGAAGAGAGAGGAGAAAGAGAGACGAGGAAGAGAGAGAAGGAAGAGAGACGAGGAAGAGTGAGGAGGAAAGCAGAGGACGAAGAGAGAGGAAGAAGTGAGAGGAAGAGGAGAGAGGAGGAAGAGAGAGGAGGAAGAGAGAGGAGGAAGAGAGAGGAGGAAGAGAGAGGAGGAAGAGAGAGGAGGAAGAGAGAGGAAGAGGAGAGAGGAGGAAGAGAGAGGAGGAAGACAGAGGAAGAGAAGAGAGGAGCAGGACAGAGGAGGAATAGAAAGGAGGAAGAGAGAGGAGGAAGAGAGAGGAGGAAGAGAGAGGAGGAAGGAAGAGGAGGAAGAGAGAGGAAGAGGAGAGAGCAGGAAGAGAGAGGAGAAAGAGAGAGGAAGAGGAGAGAGGAGGAGAGAGGAGGAAGAGAGAGGAGGAAGAGAGAGGAGGAAGAGAGAGCTGGAAGAGCGAGGAGGAAGAGAGAGGAGAAAGAGGGAGGAGGAAGAGAGAGGAGGAAGAGAGAGGAGGAAGAGAGAGCAGGAAGAGAGAGGAGAAAGAGAGAGGAAGAGGAGAGAGGAGGAGAGAGGAGGAAGAGAGAGGAGGAAGAGAGAGGAGGAAGAGAGAGGAGGAAGAGAGAGGAGGAAGAGAGAGCAGGAAGAGAGAGGAGAAAGAGAGAGGAAGAGGAGAGAGGAGGAGAGAGGAGGAAGAGAGAGGAGGAAGAGAGAGGAGGAAGAGAGAGGAGGAAGAGAGAGGAGGAAGAGAGAGGAGAAAGAGAGAGGAAGAGGAGAGAGGAGGAAGAGAGATGAGGAAGAGAGAGGAGGAAGAGCGAGGAGGAAGAGAGAGGAAGAGGAGAGAGGAGGAGAGAGGAGGAAGAGAGAGGAAGAGGAGAGAGGAGGAGAGAGGAGGAAGAGAGAGGAAGAAGAGAGAGGAGGAAGAGAGAGGAGGTAGAGAGAGGAAGAAGAGAGAGGAGGAAGAGAGAGGAAGAGGAGAGAGGAGGAGTGAGGAGGAAGAGGGAGGAGGAAGAGAGAGGAGGAAGAGAGAGTAGGAAGAGAGAGGAGGAAGAGAGAGGAGGAAGAGAGAGGAGGAAGAGAGAGGAGGAAGAGAGAGGAAGATAAGAGAGGAGGAAGAGAGAGGAGAAAGAGAGACGAGGAAGAGAGAGAAGGAAGAGAGAGGAGGAAGAGTGAGGAGGAAGGCAGAGGACGAAGAGAGAGGAAGAAGTGAGAGGAAGAGGAGAGAGGAGGAAGAGAGAGGAGGAAGAGAGAGGAGGAAGAGAGGAGGAAGAGAGAGGAAGATCAGAGAGGAGGAAGAGAGAGGAGAAAGAGAGAGGAGGAAGAGAGAGAAGGAATAGAGAGGAGGAAGAGTGAGGGGGAAGGCAGAGGACGAAGAGAGAGGAAGAAGTGAGAGGAAGAGGAGAGAGGAGGAAGAGAGAGGAGGAAGAGAGACGAGGAAGAGCGAGGAGGAAGAGAGAGGAAGAGGAGAGAGGAGGAGAGAGGAGGAAGAGTGAGGAGGAAGGGAGAGCAGGAGAGAGACGAGGAAGAGAGAGAAGGAAGAGAGAGGAGGAAGAGAGAGGAGGAAGAGTGAGGAGGAAGGGAGAGGACGAATAGAGAGGAAGAAGTGAGAGGAAGAGGAGAGAGGAGGAAGGGAGAGGAGGAAGGGAGAGGAGGAAGACAGAGGAGGAAGAGAGAGGAGGAAGAGGGAGGAGCAAGGGAGACGAGGAAGAGAGAGGAAGAAGAGAGAGGAAGAGGAGAGAGGAGGAAGAGAGAGGAGGAAGAGAGAGGAGAAAGAGAGACGACGAAGAGAGAGAAGGAAGAGAGAGGCGGAAGAGAGAGGAGGAAGAGTGAGGAGGAAGGGAGAGGACGAAGAGAGAAGAAGAAGTGAGAGGAAAAGGAGAGAGGAGGAAGGGAGAGGAGGAAGAGAGAGGAGGAAGAGAGAGTAGGAAGAGAGAGGAGGAAGAGAGAGGAGGAAGAGAGAGGAGGAAGAGAGAGGAAGATAAGAGAGGAGGAAGAGAGAGGAGAAAGAGAGACGAGGAAGAGAGAGAAGGAAGAGAGAGGAGGAAGAGTGAGGAGGAAGGCAGAGGACGAAGAGAGAGGAAGAAGTGAGAGGAAGAGGAGAGAGGAGGAAGAGAGAGGAGGAAGAGAGAGGAGGAAGAGAGGAGGAAGAGAGAGGAAGATCAGAGAGGAGGAAGAGAGAGGAGAAAGAGAGAGGAGGAAGAGAGAGAAGGAATAGAGAGGAGGAAGAGTGAGGGGGAAGGCAGAGGACGAAGAGAGAGGAAGAAGTGAGAGGAAGAGGAGAGAGGAGGAAGAGAGAGGAGGAAGAGAGACGAGGAAGAGCGAGGAGGAAGAGAGAGGAAGAGGAGAGAGGAGGAGAGAGGAGGAAGAGTGAGGAGGAAGGGAGAGCAGGAGAGAGACGAGGAAGAGAGAGAAGGAAGAGAGAGGAGGAAGAGAGAGGAGGAAGAGTGAGGAGGAAGGGAGAGGACGAATAGAGAGGAAGAAGTGAGAGGAAGAGGAGAGAGGAGGAAGGGAGAGGAGGAAGAGAGAGGAGGAAGACAGAGGAGGAAGAGAGAGGAGGAAGAGGGAGGAGGAAGGGAGACGAGGAAGAGAGAGGAAGAAGAGAGAGGAAGAGGAGAGAGGAGGAAGAGAGAGGAGGAAGAGAGAGGAGAAAGAGAGACGACGAAGAGAGAGAAGGAAGAGAGAGGCGGAAGAGAGAGGAGGAAGAGTGAGGAGGAAGGGAGAGGACGAAGAGAGAAGAAGAAGTGAGAGGAAAAGGAGAGAGGAGGAAGGGAGAGGAGGAAGAGAGAGGAAGAAGAGAGAGGAAGAAGAGATAGGAGGAAGAGAGAGGAGGAAGAGCGAGGAGGAAGAGAGAGGAAGAGGAGAGAGGAGGAGCAGAGAGGAGGAAGAGAGAGGAGGAACAGAGAGGAGGAAGAAAG
Organism: Strix occidentalis; assembly: GCA_030819815.1. Classification (NCBI taxonomy): domain Eukaryota; kingdom Metazoa; phylum Chordata; class Aves; order Strigiformes; family Strigidae; genus Strix; species Strix occidentalis. The sequence continues at coordinate 59,834 of JASWHU010000269.1, forward strand.
AGGAGGAAGAGAGAGGAGGAAGAGAGAGGATGAGCATAGAGGAGGAAGAGAGAGGAGAAAGAGAGACGACAAAGAGAGAGAAGGAAGAGAGAGGAGGAAGAGAGAAGAGGAAGAGTGAGGAGGAAGGGAGAGGACGAAGAGAGAAGAAGAAGTGAGACGAAAAGGAGAGAGGAGGAAGGGAGAGGAGGAAGAGAGAGGAAGAAGAGAGAGGAAGAGGAGAGAGGAGGAAGAGAGAGGAGGAGGAGAGAGGAGGAAGGGAGAGGAGGAAGAGAGAGGAGGAAGAGAGAGGAGGAAGAGAGAGGAGGAAGGGAGACGAGGAAGAGAGAGGAAGAAGAGAGAGGAAGAGGAGAGAGGAGGAAGAGAGAGGAAAACGAGAGAGTAGGAAGTAGAGAAGAGGAAGAGAGAGGAGGAAGAGAGAGGAGGAAGAGAGAGGAGGTAGAGAGAGGAAGAAGAGAGAGGAGGAAGAGAGAGGAAGAGGAGAGAGGAGGAGTGAGGAGGAAGAGAGAGGAGGAAGAGAGAGTAGGTAGAGAGAGGAGGAAGAGAGAGGAGGAAGAGAGAGGAGGAAGAGAGTGGAGGAAGAGAGAGGATGATCAGAGAGGAGGAAGAGAGAGGAGAAAGAGAGACGAGTAAGAGAGAGAGGAAGAGAGAGGAGGAAGAGTGAAGAGGAAGGCAGAGGACGAAGAGAGAGGAAGAAGTGAGAGGAAGAGGAGAGAGGAGGAGAGAGGAGGAAGAGTGAGGAGGAAGGGAGAGCAGGAGAGAGACGAGGAAGAGAGAGAAGGAAGAGAGAGGAGGAAGAGAGAGGAGGAAGAGTGAGGAGGAAGGGAGAGGACGAAGAGAGAGGAAGAAGTGAGAGGAAGAGGAGAGAGGAGGAAGGGAGAGGAGGAAGAGAGAGGAGGAAGAGAGAGGAGGAAGAGAGAGGAGGAAGAGGGAGGAGGAAGGGAGACGAGGAAGAGAGAGGAAGAAGAGAGAGGAAGAGGAAAGAGGAGGAAGAGAGAGGAAGAGGAGAGAGTAGGAAGTATAGAAGAGGAAGAGAGAGTAGGAAGAGAGAGGAGGAAGAGAGAGGGAGAGAGGAGGAGAGAGCAGGAAGGCAGAGGACGAAGAGAGAGGAAGAAGTGAGAGGAAGAGGAGAGAGGAGGAAGAGAGAGGAGGAAGAGAGAGGAGGAAGAGCGAGGAGGAAGAGAGAGGAAGAGGAGAGAGGAGGAGAGAGGAGGAAGAGTGAGGAGGAAGTGAGAGCAGGAGAGAGACGAGGAAGAGAGAGAAGGAAGAGAGAGGAGGAAGAGTGAGGAGGAAGGGAGAGGACGAAGAGAGAGGAAGAAGTGAGAGGAAGAGGAGAGAGGAGGAAGGGAGAGGAGGAAGAGAGAGGAGGAAGAGAGAGGAGGAAGAGAGAGGAGGAAGAGAGAGGAGGAAGGGAGACGAGGAAGAGAGAGGAAGAAGAGAGAGGAAGAGCAGAGAGGAGGAGGAGAGAGGAGAAAGAGATATGAGGAAGAGAGAGGAGGAAGAGAGAGGAGGAAGAGAGAGGGAGAGGAGAGAGGAAGAGGAGAGAGGAGGAGAGAGGAGGAAGAGAGAGGAAGAGGAGAGAGGAGGAGAGAGGAGGAAGAGAGAGGAAGAAGAGAGAGGAGGAAGAGAGAGGAAGAGCAGAGAGGAGGAGGAGAGAGGAGAAAGAGATATGAGGAAGAGAGATGAGGAAGAGAGAGGAGGAAGAGAGAGGAGGAAGAGAGAGGAAGAGGAGAGAGGAGGAGGGAGGAGGAAGAGAGAGGAGGAAGAGAGAGGAGGAAGAGAGAGGAAGAGCAGAGAGGAGGAGGAGAGAGGAGAATGAGATATGAGGAAGAGAGAGGAGGAAGAGAGAGGAGGAAGAGAGAGGAAGAGGAGAGAGGAGGAAGAGAGAGGAGGAAGAGAGAGGAGGAAGAGAGAGGAGGAAGAGAGAGGAGTAGGAGAGAGGAGGAAGAGAGAGGAGGAAGGGTGAGGTGGATGAGAGAGGAGGGAGAGAGAGGAAGAGGAGAGAGGAGGAACAGAGAGGAGGAAGAGAGAGGAGGTAGAGAGAGGAAGAAGAGTGACGAGGAAGGCAGAGGACGAAGAGAGAGGAGGAAGAGAGAGGAGGAAGAGAGAGGAGTAGGAGAGAGGAGGAAGAGAGAGGAGGAAGGGTGAGGTGGATGAGAGAGGAGGAAGTGAGAGGAAGCGGAGAGAGGAGGAAGAGAGAGGAGGAAGAGAGAGTAGGAAGAGTGAGGAGGAAGGGAGAGGACGAAGAGAGAGGAAGAAGTGAGAGGAAGAGGAGAGAGGAGGAAGAGAGAGGAGGAAGAGAGAGGAGGAAGAGAGAGGAGGAAGAGAGAGGAGGAAGAGAGAGCAGGAAGAGAGAGGAGAAAGAGAGAGGAAGAGGAGAGAGGAGGAGAGAGGAGGAAGAGAGAGGAGGAAGAGAGAGGAGGAAGAGAGAGCAGGAAGAGAGAGGAGGAAGAGAGAGGAGAAAGAGAGAGGAAGAGGAGAGAGGAGGAAGAGAGAGGAGGAAGAGAGAGGAAGAAGAGAGAGGAAGAGGAGAGAGGAGGAAGAGAGAGGAGGAAGAGAGAGGAGGACGAGAGAGGAGGAAGAGAGAGGAGGAAGAGAGAGGAGAAAGGGAGACGAGGGAGAGAGAAGAGGAAGAGAGAGGAGGAAGAGAGAGGAGGAAGAGAGAGGAAGAGGAGAGAGGAGGAGCAGAGAGGAGGAAGAGAGAGGAGGAAGAGAGAGGAGGAAGAGAGAGGAGGAAGAGAGAGGAGGAAGAGAGAGGTAGAGCAGAGAGGAGGAAGAGAGAGGAGAAAGAGAGACGAGGAAGAGAGAGAAGGAAGAGAGAGGAGGAAGAGAGAGGAGGAAGGGAGACGAGGAAGAGAGAGGAAGAAGAGAGAGGAAGAGGAGAGAGGAGGAAGAGAGAGGAAAAGGAGAGAGTAGGAAGTAGAGAAGAGGAAGAGAGAGGAGGAAGAGAGAGGAGGAAGAGAGAGGAGGTAGAGAGAGGAAGAAGAGAGAGGAGGAAGAGAGAGGAAGAGGAGAGAGGAGGAGTGAGGAGGAAGAGAGAGGAGGAAGAGAGAGGAGGAAGAGAGAGTAGGAAGAGAGAGGAAGATCAGAGAGGAGGAAGAGAGAGGAGAAAGAGAGACGAGGAAGAGAGAGAAGGAAGAGAGAGGAGGAAGAGTGAGGAGGAAAGCAGAGGACGAAGAGAGAGGAAGAAGTGAGAGGAAGAGGAGAGAGGAGGAAGAGAGAGGAGGAAGAGAGAGGAGGAAGAGAGAGGAGGAAGAGAGAGGAGGAAGAGAGAGGAGGAAGAGAGAGGAAGAGGAGAGAGGAGGAAGAGAGAGGAGGAAGACAGAGGAAGAGAAGAGAGGAGCAGGACAGAGGAGGAATAGAGAGGAGGAAGAGAGAGGAGGAAGAGAGAGGAGGAAGAGAGAGGAGGAAGGAAGAGGAGGAAGAGAGAGGAAGAGGAGAGAGCAGGAAGAGAGAGGAGAAAGAGAGAGGAAGAGGAGAGAGGAGGAGAGAGGAGGAAGAGAGAGGAGGAAGAGAGAGGAGGAAGAGAGAGGAGGAAGAGAGAGCTGGAAGAGCGAGGAGGAAGAGAGAGGAGAAAGAGAGAGGAGGAAGAGAGAGGAGGAAGAGAGAGGAGGAAGAGAGAGCAGGAAGAGAGAGGAGAAAGAGAGAGGAAGAGGAGAGAGGAGGAGAGAGGAGGAAGAGAGAGGAGGAAGAGAGAGGAGGAAGAGAGAGGAGGAAGAGAGAGGAGGAAGAGAGAGCAGGAAGAGAGAGGAGAAAGAGAGAGGAAGAGGAGAGAGGAGGAGAGAGGAGGAAGAGAGAGGAGGAAGAGAGAGGAGGAAGAGAGAGGAGAAAGAGAGAGGAAGAGGAGAGAGGAGGAAGAGAGATGAGGAAGAGAGAGGAGGAAGAGCGAGGAGGAAGAGAGAGGAAGAGGAGAGAGGAGGAGAGAGGAGGAAGAGAGAGGAAGAGGAGAGAGGAGGAGAGAGAAGGAAGAGAGAGGAAGAAGAGAGAGGAGGAAGAGAGAGGAAGAGCAGAGAGGAGGAGGAGAGAGGAGAAAGAGATATGAGGAAGAGAGAGGAGGAAGAGAGAGGAGGAAGAGAGTAGAAAGAGAGAGGAGGAAGAGAGAGAAGGAAGAGAGAGGAGGAAGAGTGAGGAGGAAGGCAGAGGACGAAGAGAGAGGAAGAAGAGAGAGGAAGAGGAGAGAGGAGGAAGAGAGATGAGGAAGAGAGAGGAGGAAGAGCGAGGAGGAAGAGAGAGGAAGAGGAGAGAGGAGGAGAGAGGAGGAAGAGAGAGGAAGAGGAGAGAGGAGGAGAGAGGAGGAAGAGAGAGGAAGAAGAGAGAGGAGGAAGAGAGAGGAAGAGCAGAGAGGAGGAGGAGAGAGGAGAAAGAGATATGAGGAAGAGAGAGGAGGAAGAGAGAGGAGGAAGAGAGAGGAGGAAGAGAGAGTAAGAGGAGAAAGGAGGAGAGAGGAGGAAGAGAGAGGAGGAAGAGAGAGGAGGAAGAGAGAGGAAGAGCAGAGAGGAGGAGGAGAGAGGAGAAAGAGATATGAGGAAGTTAGAGGAGGAAGAGAGAGAAGGAAGAGAGAGGAGGAAGAGAGAGTAAGAGGAGAGAGGAGGAGAGAGGAGGAAGAGAGAGGAGGAAGAGAGAGGAGGAAGAGAGAGGAAGAGCAGAGAGGAGGAGGAGAGAGGAGAAAGAGATATGAGGAAGAGAGAGGAGGAAGAGAGAGGAGGAAGAGAGAGGAAGAGGAGAGAGGAGGAAGAGAGAGGAGGAAGAGAGAGGAGGAAGAGAGAGGAGGAAGAGAGAGGAGTAGGAGAGAGGAGGAAGAGAGAGGAGGAAGGGTGAGGTGGATGAGAGAGGAGGAAGTGAGAGGAAGCGGAGAGAGGAGGAAGAGAGAGGAGGAAGAGAGAGGAGGAAGAGTGAGGAGGAAGGGAGAGGACGAAGAGAGAGGAAGAAGTGAGAGGAAGAGGAGAGAGGAGGAAGAGAGAGGAGAAAGAGAGAGGAGGAAGAGAGAGGAGGAAGAGAGAGGAGGAAGAGAGAGGAGAAAGGGAGACGAGGGAGAGAGAGGAGGAAGAGAGAGGAGGAAGAGAGAGGAGGAAGAAAGAGGAGGAAGAGAGAGGAAGAAGAGAGAGGAAGAGGAGAGAGGAGGAAGAGAGAGGAAAAGGAGAGAGTAGGAAGTAGAGAAGAGGAAGAGAGAGGAGGAAGAGAGAGGAGGAAGAGAGAGGAAGAGGAGAGAGGAGGAGTGAGGAGGAAGAGAGAGGAGGAAGAGAGAGGAGGAAGAGAGAGGAGGAAGAGAGAGGAGGAAGAGAGAGGAGGAAGAGAGAGGAGGAAGAGAGAGGAGGAAGAGAGAGGAGGAAGAGAGAGGAAGATCAGAGAGGAGGAAGAGAGAGGAGAAAGAGAGACGAGGAAGAGAGAGAAGGAAGAGAGAGGAGGAAGAGAGAGGAGGAAGAGAGAGGAGGAAGAGAGAGGAGGAAGAGAGAGGAAGATCAGAGAGGAGGAAGAGAGAGGAGGAAGAGAGAGGAAGATCAGAGAGGAGGAAGAGAGAGGAGGAAGAGAGAGGAGGAAGAGAGAGGAAGAGCAGAGAGGAGGAAGAGAGAGGAGAAAGAGAGACGAGGAAGAGAGAGAAGGAAGAGAGAGGAGGAAGAGAGAGGAGGAAGAGAGAGGAGGAAGAGAGAGGAGGAAGAGAGAGGAAGATCAGAGAGGAGGAAGAGAGAGGAGGAAGAGAGAGGAGGAAGAGAGAGGAGGAAGAGAGAGGAGGAAGAGAGAGGAGGAAGAGAGAGGAGGAAGAGAGAGGAGGAAGAGAGACGAGGAAGAGAGAGAAGGAAGAGAGAGGAGGAAGAGAGAGGAGGAAGAGAGAGGAGGAAGAGAGAGGAGGAAGAGAGAGGAAGATCAGAGAGGAGGAAGAGAGAGGAGGAAGAGAGAGGAAGATCAGAGAGGAGGAAGAGAGAGGAGGAAGAGAGAGGAGGAAGAGAGAGGAGGAAGAGAGAGGAGGAAGAGAGAGGAGGAAGAGAGAGGAAGATCAGAGAGGAGGAAGAGTGAGGAGGAAGAGAGAGGAAGATCAGAGAGGAGGAAGAGAGAGGAGGAAGAGAGAGGAGGAAGAGAGAGGAAGAGCAGAGAGGAGGAAGAGAGAGGAGAAAGAGAGACGAGGAAGAGAGAGAAGGAAGAGAGAGGAGGAAGAGAGAGGAGGAAGAGAGAGGAGGAAGAGAGAGGAGGAAGAGAGAGGAAGATCAGAGAGGAGGAAGAGAGAGGAGGAAGAGAGAGGAAGATCAGAGAGGAGGAAGAGAGAGGAGGAAGAGAGAGGAGGAAGAGAGAGGAGGAAGAGAGAGCTGGAAGAGCGAGGAGGAAGAGAGAGGAGAAAGAGAGAGGAGGAGGAGAGAGGAGAAAGAGATATGAGGAAGTTAGAGGAGGAAGAGAGAGAAGGAAGAGAGAGGAGGAAGAGAGAGTAAGAGGAGAGAGGAGGAGAGAGGAGGAAGAGAGAGGAGGAAGAGAGAGTAGGAAGAGAGAGGAAGAGCAGAGAGGAGGAGGAGAGAGGAGAAAGAGATATGAGGAAGAGAGAGGAGGAAGAGAGAGGAGGAAGAGAGAGGAGTAGGAGAGAGGAGGAAGAGAGAGGAGGAATGGTGAGGTGGATGAGAGAGGAGGAAGTGAGAGGAAGCGGAGAGAGGAGGAAGAGAGAGGAGGAAGAGAGAGGAGGAAGAGTGAGGAGGAAGGGAGAGGACCAAGAGAGAGGAAGAAGTGAGAGGAAGAGGAGAGAGGAGGAAGAGAGAGGAGAAAGAGAGAGGAGGAAGAGAGAGGAGGAAGAGAGAGGAGGAAGAGAGAGCAGGAAGAGAGAGGAGAAAGAGAGAGGAAGAGGAGAGAGGAGGAGAGAGGAGGAAGAGAGAGGAGGAAGAGAGAGGAGGAAGAGAGAGGAGGAAGAGAGAGCAGGAAGAGAGAGGAGGAAGAGAGAGGAGAAAGAGAGAGGAAGAGGAGAGAGGAGGAAGAGAGAGGAGGAAGAGAGAGGAAGAAGAGAGAGGAAGAGCAGAGAGGAGGAAGAGAGAGGAGGAAGAGAGAGGAGGACGAGAGAGGAGGAAGAGAGAGGAGGAAGAGAGAGGAGAAAGGGAGACGAGGGAGAGAGAGGAGGAAGAGAGAAGAGGAAGAGAGAGGAGGAAGAGAGAGGAAGAGGAGAGAGGAGGAGCAGAAAGGAGGAAGAGAGAGGAGGAAGAGAGAGGAGGAAGAGAGAGGAAGATCAGAGAGGAGGAAGAGTGAGGAGGAAGAGAGAGGAAGATCAGAGAGGAGGAAGAGAGAGGAGGAAGAGAGAGGAGGAAGAGAGAGGAGGAAGAGAGAGGAGGAAGAGAGAGGAGGAAGAGAGAGGAAGAGCAGAGAGGAGGAGGAGAGAGGAGAAAGAGATATGAGGAAGTTAGAGGAGGAAGAGAGAGAAGGAAGAGAGAGGAGGAAGAGAGAGTAAGAGGAGAGAGGAGGAGAGAGGAGGAAGAGAGAGGAGGAAGAGAGAGTAGGAAGAGAGAGGAAGAGCAGAGAGGAGGAGGAGAGAGGAGAAAGAGATATGAGGAAGAGAGAGGAGGAAGAGAGAGGAGGAAGAGAGAGGAGTAGGAGAGAGGAGGAAGAGAGAGGAGGAATGGTGAGGTGGATGAGAGAGGAGGAAGTGAGAGGAAGCGGAGAGAGGAGGAAGAGAGAGGAGGAAGAGAGAGGAGGAAGAGTGAGGAGGAAGGGAGAGGACAAAGAGAGAGGAAGAAGTGAGAGGAAGAGGAGAGAGGAGGAAGAGAGAGGAGAAAGAGAGAGGAGGAAGAGAGAGGAGGAAGAGAGAGGAGGAAGAGAGAGCAGGAAGAGAGAGGAGAAAGAGAGACGAAGAGGAGAGAGGAGGAGAGAGGAGGAAGAGAGAGGAGGAATAGAGAGGAGGAAGAGAGAGGAGGAAGAGAGAGCAGGAAGAGAGAGGAGGAAGAGAGAGGAGAAAGAGAGAGGAAGAGGAGAGAGGAGGAAGAGAGAGGAGGAAGAGAGAGGAAGAAGAGAGAGGAAGAGCAGAGAGGAGGAAGAGAGAGGAGGAAGAGAGAGGAGGACGAGAGAGGAGGAAGAGAGAGGAGGAAGAGAGAGGAGGAAGAGAGAGGAAGATCAGAGAGGAGGAAGAGAGAGGAGGAAGAGAGAGGAGGAAGAGAGAGGAGGAAGAGAGAGGAAGATCAGAGAGGAGGAAGAGAGAGGAGGAAGAGAGAGGAAGATCAGAGAGGAGGAAGAGAGAGGAGGAAGAGAGAGGAGGAAGAGAGAGGAGGAAGAGAGAGGAGGAAGAGAGAGGAGGAAGAGAGAGGAAGAGCAGAGAGGAGGAGGAGAGAGGAGAAAGAGATATGAGGAAGTTAGAGGAGGAAGAGAGAGAAGGAAGAGAGAGGAGGAAGAGAGAGGAGTAGGAGAGAGGAGGAAGAGAGAGGAGGAATAGTGAGGTGGATGAGAGAGGAGGAAGTGAGAGGAAGCGGAGAGAGGAGGAAGAGAGAGGAGGAAGAGAGAGGAAGAAGAGAGAGGAAGAGCAGAGAGGAGGAAGAGAGAGGAGGAAGAGAGAGGAGGACGAGAGAGGAGGAAGAGAGAGGAGGAAGAGAGAGGAGGAAGAGAGAGGAGGAAGAGAGAGCAGGAAGAGAGAGGAGGAAGAGAGAGGAGAAAGAGAGAGGAAGAGGAGAGAGGAGGAAGAGAGAGTAGGAAGAGAGAGGAGGAAGAGAGAGGAGGAAGAGAGAGGAGGAAGAGAGAGGAGGAAGAGAGAGGAAGATCAGAGAGGAGGAAGAGAGAGGAGAAAGAGAGACGAGGAAGAGAGAGGAGGAAGAGAGAGGAGGACGAGAGAGGAGGAATAGAGAGGAGGAAGAGAGAGGAGGAAGAGAGAGGAAGATCAGAGAGGAGGAAGAGAGAGGAGGAAGAGAGAGGAGGAAGAGAAAGGAAGATCAGAGAGGAGGAAGAGAGAGGAGAAAGAGAGACGAGGAAGAGAGAGAAGGAAGAGAGAGGAGGAACAGAGAGGAGGAAGAGAGAGGAGGAAGAGAGAGGAGGAAGAGAGAGGAAGATCAGAGAGGAGGAAGAGAGAGGAGGAAGAGAGAGGAAGATCAGAGAGGAGGAAGAGAGAGGAGGAAGAGAGAGGAGGAAGAGAGAGGAGGAAGAGAGAGGAGGAAGAGAGAGGAGGAAGAGAGAGGAAGAGCAGAGAGGAGGAGGAGAGAGGAGAAAGAGATATGAGGAAGTTAGAGGAGGAAGAGAGAGAAGGAAGAGAGAGGAGGAAGAGAGAGTAAGAGGAGAGAGGAGGAGAGAGGAGGAAGAGAGAGGAGGAAGAGAGAGTAGGAAGAGAGAGGAAGAGCAGAGAGGAGGAGGAGAGAGGAGAAAGAGATATGAGGAAGAGAGAGGAGGAAGAGAGAGGAGGAAGAGAGAGGAGTAGGAGAGAGGAGGAAGAGAGAGGAGGAATGGTGAGGTGGATGAGAGAGGAGGAAGTGAGAGGAAGCGGAGAGAGGAGGAAGAGAGAGGAGGAAGAGAGAGGAGGAAGAGAGAGCAGGAAGAGAGAGGAGAAAGAGAGAGGAAGAGGAGAGAGGAGGAGAGAGGAGGAAGAGAGAGGAGGAAGAGAGAGGAGGAAGAGAGAGGAGGAAGAGAGAGCAGGAGGAGAGAGGAGGAAGAGAGAGGAGAAAGAGAGAGGAAGAGGAGAGAGGAGGAAGAGAGAGGAGGAAGAGAGAGGAAGAAGAGAGAGGAAGAGCAGAGAGGAGGAAGAGAGAGGAGGAAGAGAGAGGAGGACGAGAGAGGAGGAAGAGAGAGGAGGAAGAGAGAGGAGAAAGGGAGACGAGGGAGAGAGAGGAGGAAGAGAGAAGAGGAAGAGAGAGGAGGAAGAGAGAGGAAGAGGAGAGAGGAGGAGCAGAAAGGAGGAAGAGAGAGGAGGAAGAGAGAGGAGGAAGAGAGAGGAGGAAGAGAGAGGAGGATGAGAGAGGAGGAAGGGAGACGAGGAAGAGAGAGGAAGAAGAGAGAGGAAGAGGAGAGAGGAGGAAGAGAGAGGAAAAGGAGAGAGTAGGAAGTAGAGAAGAGGAAGAGAGAGGAGGAAGAGAGAGGAGGAAGAGAGAGGAAGAGGAGAGAGGAGGAGTGAGGAGGAAGAGAGAGGAGGAAGAGAGAGGAGGAAGAGAGAGTAGGAAGAGAGAGGAGGAAGAGAGAGGAGGAAGAGAGAGGAGGAAGAGAGAGGAGGAAGAGAGAGGAAGATCAGAGAGGAGGAAGAGAGAGGAGAAAGAGAGACGAGGAAGAGAGAGAAGGAAGAGAGAGGAGGAAGAGTGAGGAGGAAGGCAGAGGACGAAGAGAGAGGAAGAAGTGAGAGGAAGAGGAGAGAGGAGGAAGAGAGAGGAGGAAGAGAGAGGAGGAAGAGCGAGGAGGAAGAGAGAGGAAGAGGAGAGAGGAGGAGAGAGGAGGAAGAGTGAGGAGGAAGGCAGAGGACGAAGAGAGAGGAAGAAGTGAGAGGAAGAGGAGAGAGGAGGAAGAGAGAGGAGGAACAGAGAGGAGGATGAGCGAGGAGGAAGAGAGAGGAAGAGGAGAGAGGAGGAGAGAGGAGGAAGAGAGAGGAAGAGGAGAGAGGAGGAGAGAGGAGGAAGAGAGAGGAAGAAGAGAGAGGAGGAAGAGAGAGGAAGAGCAGAGGGGAGGAGGAGAGAGGAGAAAGAGATATGAGGAAGAGAGAGGAGGAAGAGAGAGGAGGAAGAGAGAGGAGGAAGAGAGAGTAAGAGGAGAGAGGAGGAGAGAGGAAGAAGAGAGAGGAGGAAGAGAGAGGAGGAAGAGAGAGGAAGAGCAGAGAGGAGGAGGAGAGAGGAGAAAGAGATATGAGGAAGAGAGAGGAGGAAGAGAGAGGAGGAAGAGAGAGGAAGAGGAGAGAGGAGGAAGAGAGAGGGTGAAGAGAGAGGAGTAAGAGAGGGGAGGAAGAGAGAGGAGTAGGAGAGAGGAGGAAGAAAGAGGAGGAAGGGTGAGGTGGATGAGAGAGGAGGAAGAGAGAGGAAGAGGAGAGAGGAGGAAGAGAGAGGAGGAAGAGAGAGGAGGAAGAGAGAGGAGGAAGAGTGAGGAGGAAGGGAGAGGACGAAGAGACAGGAAGAAGTGAGAGGAAGAGGAGAGAGGAGGAAGAGAGAGGAGAAAGAGAGAGGAGGAAGAGAGAGGAGGAAGAGAGAGGAGGAAGAGAGAGCAGGAAGAGAGAGGAGAAAGAGAGAGGAAGAGGAGAGAGGAGGAGAGAGGAGGAAGAGAGAGGAGGAAGAGAGAGGAGGAAGAGAGAGGAGGAAGGAAGAGGAGGAAGAGAGAGGAGAAAGAGAGTGGAAGAGGAGAGAGGAGGAAGAGAGAGGAGGAAGAGAGAGGAGGAAGAGAGAGGAAGAAGAGAGAGGAAGAGGAGAGAGGAGGAAGAGAGAGGAGGAAGAGAGAGGAGGACGAGAGAGGAGGAAGAGAGAGGAGGAAGAGAGAGGAGAAAGGGAGACGAGGGAGAGAGAGGAGGAAGAGAGAGGAGGAAGAGAGAGGAGGAAGAGAGAGGAGGAAGAGAGAGGAGGAAGAGAGAGGAGGAAGAGAGAGGAAGAGCAGAGAGGAGGAAGAGAGAGGAGAAAGAGAGACGAGGAAGAGAGAGAAGGAAGAGAGAGGAGGAAGAGAGAGGAGGAAGAGTGAGGAGGAAGGGAGAGGACGAAGAGAGAAGAAGAAGTGAGAGGAAAAGGAGAGAGGAGGAAGGGAGAGGAGGAAGAGAGAGGAAGAAAAGAGAGGAAGAGGAGAGAGGAGGAAGAGAGAGGAGGAAGAGAGAGGAGGAAGAGAGAGGAGGAAGAGGGAGGAGGAAGAGAGAGGAGGAAGGGAGACGAGGAAGAGAGAGGAAGAAGAGAGAGGAAGAGGAGAGAGGAGGAAGAGAGAGGAAAAGGAGAGAGTAGGAAGTAGAGAAGAGGAAGAGATAGGAGGAAGAGAGAGGAGGAAGAGAGAGGAGGTAGAGAGAGGAAGAAGAGAGAGGAGGAAGAGAGAGGAAGAGGAGAGAGGAGGAGTGAGGAGGAAGAGAGAGGAGGAAGAGAGAGGAGGAAGAGAGAGTAGGAAGAGAGAGGAGGAAGAGAGAGGAGGAAGAGAGAGGAGGAAGAGATAGGAGGAAGAGAGAGGAGGAAGAGAGAGGAGGAAGAGAGAGGAGAAAGACAGACGAGGAAGAGAGAGAAGGAAGAGAGAGGAGGAAGAGTGAGGAGGAATGCAGAGGACGAAGAGAGAGGAAGAAGTGAGAGGAAGAGGAGAGAGGAGGAAGAGAGAGGAGGAAGAGAGAGGAGGAATAGAGAGGAGGAAGAGAGAGGAGGAAGAGAGAGGAGGAAGAGAGAGGAAGAGGAGAGAGGAGGAAGAGAGAGGAGGAAGAGAGAGGAAGAGAAGAGAGGAGCAGGACAGAGGAGGAATAGAGAGGAGGAAGAGAGAGGAGGTAGAGAGAGGAAGAGGAGAGAGGAGGAGTGAGGAGGGAGAGAGAGGAGGAAGAGAGAGGAGGAAGAGAGGAGGAAGAGAGAGTAGGAAGAGAGAGGAGGAAGAGAGAGGAGGAAGAGAGAGGAAGATCAGACAGGAGGAAGAGAGAGGACAAAGAGAGAGGAGGAAGAGAGAGAAGGAAGAGAGAGGAGGAAGAGTGAGGAGGAAGAGAGAGGAAGAGGAGAGAGGAGGAGAGAGGAGGAAGAGTGAGGAGGAAGAGATAGCAGGAGAGAGACGAGGAAGAGAGAGAAGGAAGAGAGAGGAGGAAGAGAGAGGAGACAGGAGGAGAGAGGAGGAAGAGAGAGGACGAAGAGAGAGGAGGAAGAGAGAGGGGGAAGAGAGAGGAAGAAGAGAGAGGAAAAGGAGGGCGGAGGACGAGAGTGTAGTAATAGAGAGGAGGAAGAGAGAGGAGGAAGAGAGAGGTGGAAGAGAGAGGAAGAGGAGAGAGAAGGAAGATTGAGGAGGAAGAGAGAGAAGGAAGAGAGAGGAAGAGGAGACAGCAGGAAGAGAGAGGAGAAAGAGAGAGGAGGAAGAGAGAGCAGGAAGAGAGAGGAGGAAGAGGGAGGAAGAGGAGAGAGGAGAAAGAGAGAGGAGGAAGAGAGAGGAAGAGCAGAGAGGAGGAGGACAGAGGAGGAAGAGAGAGGAGGAAGAGAGAGGAGGAAGAGAGATGAGGAAGTGAGAGGAGGAAGAGAGAGGAAGAGGAGAGAGGAAGAAGAGAGAGGAGGAAGAGAGAGGAAGAGGAGAGGGGAGGATTGAGGAGGTAGAGAGAGGAGGAAGAGTGAGGAGGAAGGCAGAGGACGAAGAGAGAGGAAGAAGTGAGAGGAAGAGGAGAGAGGAGGAAGAGAGAGGAGGAAGAGAGAGGAGGAAGAGAGAGGAGGAAGGGAGATGAGGAAGAGAGAGGAAGAAGAGAGAGGAAGAGGAGAGAGGAGGAAGAGAGAGGAAAGGGGGAGGGTAGGAAGTAGAGAAGAGGAAGAGAGAGGAGGAAGAGAGAGGAGGAAGAGAGAGGGAGACAGGAGGAGAGAGGAGGAAGAGAGAGGACGAAGAGAGAGGAGGAAGAGAGATGGGGAAGAGAGAGGAAGAAGAGAGAGGAAGAAGAGGGAGGAGGAAGAGAGCGGAGGAAGAGAGACGAGGAAGAGAGAGGAGGAAGAGGGAGGAAGAAGAGAGAGGAAGAGGAGAGAGACAGAAAGAAGAGAGAGGTGGAAGAGAGAGGAGGAAGAGAGAGGAGGAAGAGAGAGGAGGAAGAGAGAGGAGGAAGGAAGAGGAGGAAGAGAGAGGAAGAGGAGAGAGCAGGAAGAGAGAGGAGAAAGAGAGAGGAGGAAGAGAGAGGAGGAAGAGAGAGGAGGTAGAGAGAGCAGGAAGAGAGAGGAGAAAGAGAGAGGAAGAGGAGAGAGGAGGAGAGAGGAGGAAGAGAGAGGACGAAGAGAGAGGAGGAAGAGAGAGGAGGAAGAGAGAGCAGGAAGAGAGAGGAGGAAGAGAGAGGAGAAAGAGAGTGGAAGAGGAGAGAGGAGGAAGAGAGAGGAGGAAGAGAGAGGAGGAAGAGAGAGGAGGAAGAGAGAGGAAGAGGAGAGAGGAGGACGAGAGAGGAGGAAGAGAGAGGAGGAAGAAAGAGGAGGAAGAGAGAGGAGGAAGAGAGAGGAGGAAGAGAGAGGAAGAGCAGAGATGAGGAAGAGAGAGGAGAAAGAGAGACGACGAAGAGAGAGAAGGAAGAGAGAGGAGGAAGAGAGAGGAGGAAGAGTGAGGAGGAAGGGAGAGGACGAAGAGAGAAGAAGAAGTGAGAGGAAAAGGAGAGAGGAGGAAGGGAGAGGAGGAAGAGAGAGGAAGAATAGAGAGGAAGAGGAGAGAGGAGGAAGAGAGAGGAGGAAGGGAGAGGAGGAAGAGAGAGGAGGAAGAGAGAGGAGGAAGAGAGAGGAGGAAGGGAGACGAGGAAGAGAGAGGAAGAAGAGAGAGGAAGAGGAGAGAGGAGGAAGAGAGAGGAAAAGGAGAGAGTAGGAAGTAGAGAAGAGGAAGAGAGAGGAGGAAGAGAGAGGAGGAAGAGAGAGGAGGTAGAGAGAGGAAGAGGAGAGATGAGGAGTGAGGAGGAAGAGAGAGGAGGAAGAGAGAGGAGGAAGAGAGAGTAGGAAGAGAGAGGAGGAAGAGAGAGGAGGAAGAGAGAGGAGGAAGAGAGTGGAGGAAGAGAGAGGAAGATCAGAGAAAAGGAAGAGAGTGGAGAAAGAGAGACGAGGAAGAGAGAGAAGGAAGAGAGAGGAGGAAGAGTGAGGAGGAAGGCAGAGGACGAAGAGAGAGGAAGAAGTGAGAGGAAGAGGAGAGAGGAGGAAGAGAGAGGAGGAAGAGAGAGGAGGAAGAGCGAGGAGGAAGAGAGAGGAAGAGGAGAGAGGAGGAGAGAGGAGGAAGAGTGAGGAGGAAGGGAGAGCAGGAGAGAGACGAGGAAGAGAGAGAATGAAGAGAGAGGAGGAAGAGAGAGGAGGAAGAGTGAGGAGGAAGGGAGAGGACGAAGAGAGAGGAAGAAGTGTGAGGAAGAGGAGAGAGGAGGAAGGGAGAGAAGGAAGAGAGAGGAGGAAGAGAGAGGAAGAGGAAAGAGGAGGAAGACAGAGGAAGAGGAGAGAGTAGGAAGTATAGAAGAGGAAGAGAGAGTAGGAAGAGAGAGGAGGAAGAGAAAGGGAGAGAGGAGGAGAGAGGAGGAAGAAAGAGGACGAAGAGAGAGGAGGAAGAGAGAGGAGGAAGAGAGGAGGAAGAGAGAGGAGGAAGAGAGAGGAGGAAGAGAGAGGAGGAAGAGAGAGGAAGATCAGAGAGGAGGAAGAGAGAGGAGAAAGAGAGAGGAGGAAGAGAGAGAAGGAAGAGAGAGGAGGAAGAGTGAGGAGGAAGGGAGAGGACGAATAGAGAAGAAGAAGTGAGAGGAAAAGGAGAGAGGAGGAAGGGAGAGGAGGAAGAGAGAGGAAGAAGAGAGAGGAAGAGGAGAGAGGAGGAAGAGAGAGGAGGAAGAGAGAGGAGAAAGAGAGTGGAAGAGGAGAGAGGAGGAAGAGAGAGGAGGAAGAGAGAGGAGGAAGAGAGAGGAGGAAGAGAGAGGAAGAGGAGAGAGGAGGATGAGAGAGGAGGAAGAGAGAGGAGGAAGAAAGAGGAGGAAGAGAGAGGAGGAAGAGAGAGGAGGAAGAGAGAGGAAGTGCAGAGATGAGGAAGAGAGAGGAGAAAGAGAGACGACGAAGAGAGAGAAGGAAGAGAGAGGAGGAAGAGAGAGGAGGAAGAGTGAGGAGGAAGGGAGAGGACGAAGAGAGAAGAAGAAGTGAGAGGAAAAGGAGAGAGGAGGAAGGGAGAGGAGGAAGAGAGAGGAAGAATAGAGAGGAAGAGGAGAGAGGAGGAAGAGAGAGGAGGAAGGGAGAGGAGGAAGAGAGAGGAGGAAGAGAGAGGAGGAAGAGAGAGGAGGAAGGGAGACGAGGAAGAGAGAGGAAGAAGAGAGAGGAAGAGGAGAGAGGAGGAAGAGAGAGGAAAAGGAGAGAGTAGGAAGTAGAGAAGAGGAAGAGAGAGGAGGAAGAGAGAGGAGGAAGAGAGAGGAGGTAGAGAAAGGAAGAAGAGAGAGGAGGAAGAGAGAGGAAGAGGAGAGATGAGGAGTGAGGAGGAAGAGAGAGGAGGAAGAGAGAGGAGGAAGAGAGAGTAGGAAGAGAGAGGAGGAAGAGAGAGGAGGAAGAGAGAGGAGGAAGAGAGTGGAGGAAGAGAGAGGATGATCAGAGAGGAGGAAGAGAGAGGAGAAAGAGAGACGAGTAAGAGAGAGAGGAAGAGAGAGGAGGAAGAGTGAGGAGGAAGGCAGAGGACGAAGAGAGAGGAAGAAGTGAGAGGAAGAGGAGAGAGGAGGAAGAGAGAGGAGGAAGAGAGAGGAGGAAGAGCGAGGAAGAAGAGAGAGGAAGAGGAGAGAGGAGGAGAGAGGAGGAAGAGTGAGGAGGAAGGGAGAGCAGGAGAGAGACGAGGAAGAGAGAGAAGGAAGAGAGAGGAGGAAGAGAGAGGAGGAAGAGTGAGGAGGAAGGGAGAGGACGAAGAGAGAGGAAGAAGTGAGAGGAAGAGGAGAGAGGAGGAAGGGAGAGGAGGAAGAGAGAGGAGGAAGAGAGAGGAGGAAGAGAGAGGAGGAAGAGGGAGGAGGAAGGGAGACGAGGAAGAGAGAGGAAGAAGAGAGAGGAAGAGGAAAGAGGAGGAAGAGAGAGGAAGAGGAGAGAGTAGGAAGTATAGAAGAGGAAGAGAGAGTAGGAAGAGAGAGGAGGAAGAGAGAGGGAGAGAGGAGGAGAGAGGAGGAAGGCAGAGGACGAAGAGAGAGGAAGAAGTGAGAGGAAGAGGAGAGAGGAGGAAGAGAGAGGAGGAAGAGAGAGGAGGAAGAGCGAGGAGGAAGAGAGAGGAAGAGGAGAGAGGAGGAGAGAGGAGGAAGAGTGAGAAGGAAGTGAGAGCAGGAGAGAGACGAGGAAGAGAGAGAAGGAAGAGAGAGGAGGAAGAGTGAGGAGGAAGGGAGAGGACGAAGAGAGAGGAAGAAGTGAGAGGAAGAGGAGAGAGGAGGAAGGGAGAGGAGGAAGAGAGAGGAGGAAGAGAGAGGAGGAAGAGAGAGGAGGAAGAGAGAGGAGGAAGGGAGACGAGGAAGAGAGAGGAAGAAGAGAGAGGAAGAGCAGAGAGGAGGAGGAGAGAGGAGAAAGAGATATGAGGAAGAGAGAGGAGGAAGAGAGAGGAGGAAGAGAGAGGGAGAGGAGAGAGGAAGAGGAGAGAGGAGGAGAGAGGTGGAAGAGAGAGGAAGAGGAGAGAGGAGGAGAGAGGAGGAAGAGAGAGGAAGAAGAGAGAGGAGGAAGAGAGAGGAAGAGCAGAGAGGAGGAGGAGAGAGGAGAAAGAGATATGAGGAAGAGAGATGAGGAAGAGAGAGGAGGAAGAGAGAGGAGGAAGAGAGAGGAAGAGGAGAGAGGAGGAGAGAGGAGGAAGAGAGAGGAGGAAGAGAGAGGAGGAAGAGAGAGGAAGAGCAGAGAGGAGGAGGAGAGAGGAGAATGAGATATGAGGAAGAGAGGAGGAAGAGAGAGGAGGAAGAGAGAGGAAGAGGAGAGAGGAGGAAGAGAGAGGAGGAAGAGAGAGGAGGAAGAGAGAGGAGGAAGAGAGAGGAGGAAGAGAGAGGAGTAGGAGAGAGGAGGAAGAGAGAGGAGGAAGGGTGAGGTGGATGAGAGAGGAGGGAGAGAGAGGAAGAGGAGAGAGGAGGAACAGAGAGGAGGAAGAGAGAGGAGGTAGAGAGAGGAAGAAGAGTGACGAGGAAGGCAGAGGACGAAGAGAGAGGAAGAAGTGAGAGGAAGAGGAGAGAGGAGGAAGAGAGAGGAGGAAGAGAGAGGAGGAAGAGAGAGGAGGAAGGGAGACGAGGAAGAGAGAGGAAGAAGAGAGAGGAAGAGGAGAGAGGAGGAAGACAGAGGAAAAGGAGAGAGTAGGAAGTAGAGAAGAGGAAGAGAGAGGAGGAAGAGAGAGGAGGAAGAGAGAGGGAGACAGGAGGAGAGAGGAGGAAGAGAGAGGACGAAGAGAGAGGAGGAAGAGAGATGGCGAAGTGAGAGGAAGAAGAGAGAGGAAGAAGAGGGAGGAGGAAGAGAGCGGAGGAAGAGAGACGAGGAAGAGAGAGGAGGAAGAGAGAGGAAGAAGAGAGAGGAAGAGGAGAGAGAGAGAAAGAAGAGAGAGGTGGAAGAGAGAGGAGGAAGAGAGAGGAGGAAGAGAGAGGAGGAAGAGAGAGGAGGAAGAGAGAGGAAGAGGAGAGAGCAGGAAGAGAGAGGAGAAAGAGAGAGGAGGAAGAGAGAGGAGGAAGAGAGAGGAGGAAGAGAGAGCAGGAAGTGAGAGGAGAAAGAGAGAGGAAGAGGAGAGAGGAGGAGAAAGAAGGAAGAGAGAGGACGAAGAGAGAGGAAGAAGTGAGAGGAAGAGGAGAGAGGAGGAAGGGAGAGGAGGAAGAGAGAGGAGGAAGAGAGAGGAGGAAGAGAGAGGAGGAAGAGGGAGGAGGAAGGGACACGAGGAAGAGAGAGGAAGAAGAGAGAGGAAGAGGAAAGAGGAGGAAGAGAGAGGAAGAGGAGAGAGTAGGAAGTATAGAAGAGGAAGATAGAGTAGGAAGAGAGAGGAGGAAGAGAGAGGGAGAGAGGAGGAGAGAGGAGTAAGAAAGAGGACGAAGAGAGAGGAGGAAGAGAGAGGAGGAAGAGAGGAGGAAGAGAGAGGAGGAAGAGAGAGGAGGAAGAGAGAGGAGGAAGAGAGAGAAAGATCAGAGAGGAGGAAGAGAGAGGAGAAAGAGAGAGGAGGAAGAGAGAGGAGGAAGAGAGAGGAAGATAAGAGAGGAGAAAGAGAGAGGAGAAAGAGAGACGAGGAAGAGAGAGAAGGAAGAGAGAGGAGGAAGAGTGAGGAGGAAGGCAGAGGACGAAGAGAGAGGAAGAAGTGAGAGGAAGAGGAGAGAGGAGGAAGAGAGAGGAGGAAGAGAGAGGAGGAAGGGAGAGGAGGAAGAGAGAGGAAGATCAGAGAGGAGGAAGAGAGAGGAGAAAGAGAGAGGAGGAAGAGAGAGAAGGAAGAGAGAGGAGGAAGAGTGAGGAGGAAGGCAGAGGACGAATAGAGAGGAAGAAGTGAGAGGAAGAGGAGCGAGGAGGAAGAGAGAGGAGGAAGAGAGAGGAGGAAGAGCGAGGAGGTAGAGAGAGGAAGAGGAGAGAGGAGGAGAGAGGAGGAAGAGTGAGGAGGAAGAGAGAGGAGGAAGAGGGAGGAGGAAGGGAGACGAGGAAGAGAGAGGAAGAAGAGAGAGGAAGAGGAGAGAGGAGGAAGAGAGAGGAGGAAGAGAGAGGAAGAGGAGAGAGTAGGAAGTATAGAAGAGGAACAGAGAGGAGGAAGAGAGAGGAGGAAGAGAGAGGGAGAGAGGAGGAGAGAGGAGGAAGAAAGAGGACGAAGAGAGAGGAGGAAGAGAGAGGAGGAAGAGAGGAGGAAGAGAGAGGAGGAAGAGAGAGGAGGAAGAGAGAGGAGGAAGAGAGAGGAGGAAGAGAGAGGAGGAAGAGGGAGGAGGAAGGGAGACGAGGAAGAGAGAGGAAGAAGAGAGAGGAAGAGGAGAGAGGAGGAAGAGAGAGGAGGAAGAGAGAGGAAGAGGAGAGAGTAGGAAGTAGAGAAGAGGAAGAGAGAGGAGGAAGAGAGAGGAGGAAGAGAGAGGGAGAGAGGAGGAGAGAGGAGGAAGAAAGAGGACGAAGAGAGAGGAGGAAGAGAGAGGAGGAAGAGAGGAGGAAGAGAGAGGAGGAAGAGAGAGGAGGAAGAGAGAGGAGGAAGAGAGAGGAAGATCAGAGACGAGGAAGAGAGAGGAGGAAGAGAGAGGAGGAAGAGAGAGAAGGAAGAGAGAGGAGGAAGAGTGAGGAGGAAGGCAGAGGACGAAGAGAGAGGAAGAAGTGAGAGGAAGAGGAGAGAGGAGGAAGAGAGAGGAGGAAGAGAGAGGAGGAAGAGCGAGGAGGAAGAGAGAGGAAGAGGAGAGAGGAGGAGAGAGGAGGAAGAGTGAGGAGGAAGGGAGAGGAGGAAGAGAGACGAGGAAGAGAGAGGAGGAAGAGAGAGGAGGAAGAGAGAGGAGGAAGGGAGACGAGGAAGAGAGAGGAAGAAGAGAGAGGAAGAGGAGGGAGGAGGAAGAGAGAGGAGTAAGAGAGAGGAGGAAGAGAGAGGAGGAAGAGAGAGGACGAAGAGAGAGGAAGAAGTGAGAGGAAGAGGAGAGAGGAGGAAGAGAGAGGAGGAAGAGAGAGGAGGAGGAGAGAAGAGGAACAGAGAGGAAGAGGAGAGAGGAGGAAGGGAGAGGAGAAAGGGAGACGAGGAAGAGAGAGGAGGAAGAGAGAGGAGGAAGATTGAGGAGGAAGAGAGAAGAGGAAGTGAGAGGAAGAGGAGAGAGGAGGAAGAGAGAGGAGGAAGAGAGAGGAGGAAGAGAGAGGAGTAGGAGAGAGGAGGAAGAGAGAGGAGGAAGGGTGAGGTGGATGAGAGATGAGGAAGAGAGAGGAAGAGGAGAGAGGAGGAAGAGAGAGGAGGAAGAGAGAGGAGGAAGAGTGAGGAGGAAGGGAGAGGACGAAGAGAGAGGAAGAAGTGAGAGGAAGAGGAGAGAGGAGGAAGAGAGAGGAGGAAGAGAGAGGAGGAGGAGAGAAGAGGAACAGAGAGGAAGAGGAGAGAGGAGGAAGGGAGAGGAGAAAGGGAGACGAGGAAGAGAGAGGAGGAAGAGAGAGGAGGAAGATTGAGGAGGAAGAGAGAAGAGGAAGTGAGAGGAAGAGGAGAGAGGAGGAAGAGAGAGGAGGAAGAGAGAGGAGGAAGAGAGAGGAGGAAGAGAGAGGAGGAAGAGAGAGGGGGAAGAGAGAGGAAGAAGAGAGAGGAAGAGGAGGGAGGAGGAAGAGAGAGGAGGATGAGAGAGGAAGAGGAGAGAGGAGAGAGGAGGAAGAGAGAGGAGGAAGAGAGAGGAGGAAGAGAGAGGAGGAAGAGAGAGGAGGAAGAGAGAGGAAGAGCAGAGAGGAGGAAGAGAGAGGAAAAGGAGAGAGTAGGAAGTAGAGAAGAAGAAGAGAGAGGAGGAAGAGAGAGGAGGAAGAGAGAGGAGACAGGAGGAGAGAGGAGGAAGAGAGAGGACGAAGAGAGAGGAGGAAGAGAGAGGGGGAAGAGAGAGGAAGAAGAGAGAGGAAGAGGAGGGCGGAGGACGAGATTGGAGTAATAGAGAGGAGGAAGAGAGAGGAGGAAGAGAGAGGTGGAAGAGAGAGGAAGAGGAGAGAGAAGGAAGATTGAGGAGGAAGAGAGAGGAGGAAGAGAGAGGAGGAAGAGAGAGAAGGAAGAGAGAGGAGGAAGAGTGAGGAGGAAGGCAGAGGACGAATAGAGAGGAAGAAGTGAGAGGAAGAGGAGAGAGGAGGAAGAGAGAGGAGGAAGAGAGAGGAGGAAGAGCGAGGAGGAAGAGAGAGGAAGAGGAGAGAGGAGGAGAGAGGAGGAAGAGTGAGGAGGAAGAGAGAGGAGGAAGAGGGAGGAGGAAGGGAGACGAGGAAGAGAGAGGAAGAAGAGAGAGGAAGAGGAGAGAGGAGGAAGAGAGAGGAGGAAGAGAGAGGAAGAGGAGAGAGTAGGAAGTATAGAAGAGGAACAGAGAGGAGGAAGAGAGAGGAGGAAGAGAGAGGGAGAGAGGAGGAGAGAGGAGGAAGAAAGAGGACGAAGAGAGAGGAGGAAGAGAGAGGAGGAAGAGAGGAGGAAGAGAGAGGAGGAAGAGAGAGGAGGAAGAGAGAGGAGGAAGAGAGAGGAGGAAGAGAGAGGAGGAAGAGGGAGGAGGAAGGGAGACGAGGAAGAGAGAGGAAGAAGAGAGAGGAAGAGGAGAGAGGAGGAAGAGAGAGGAGGAAGAGAGAGGAAGAGGAGAGAGTAGGAAGTAGAGAAGAGGAAGAGAGAGGAGGAAGAGAGAGGAGGAAGAGAGAGGGAGAGAGGAGGAGAGAGGAGGAAGAAAGAGGACGAAGAGAGAGGAGGAAGAGAGAGGAGGAAGAGAGGAGGAAGAGAGAGGAGGAAGAGAGAGGAGGAAGAGAGAGGAGGAAGAGAGAGGAAGATCAGAGACGAGGAAGAGAGAGGAGGAAGAGAGAGGAGGAAGAGAGAGAAGGAAGAGAGAGGAGGAAGAGTGAGGAGGAAGGCAGAGGACGAAGAGAGAGGAAGAAGTGAGAGGAAGAGGAGAGAGGAGGAAGAGAGAGGAGGAAGAGAGGGAGGAAGAGCGAGGAGGAAGAGAGAGGAAGAGGAGAGAGGAGGAGAGAGGAGAAAGAGTGAGGAGGAAGGGAGAGGAGGAAGAGAGACGAGGAAGAGAGAGGAGGAAGAGAGAGGAGGAAGAGAGAGGAGGAAGGGAGACGAGGAAGAGAGAGGAAGAAGAGAGAGGAAGAGGAGGGAGGAGGAAGAGAGAGGAGTAAGAGAGAGGAGGAAGAGAGAGGAGGAAGAGAGAGGAAGAGCAGAGAGGAGGAGGAGAGAAGAAGAAGAGAGAGGAGGAAGAGAGAGGAAGAGCAGAGAGGAGGAGGAGAGAGGAGAATGAGATATGAGGAAGAGAGAGGAGGAAGAGAGAGGAGGAAGAGAGAGGAAGAGGAGAGAGGAGGAAGAGAGAGGAGGAAGAGAGAGGAGGAAGAGAGAGGAGGAAGAGAGAGGAGTAGGAGAGAGGAGGAAGAGAGAGGAGGAAGGGTGAGGTGGATGAGAGATGAGGAAGAGAGAGGAATAGGAGAGAGGAGGAAGAGAGAGGAGGAAGAGAGAGGAGGAAGAGTGAGGAGGAAGGGAGAGGACGAAGAGAGAGGAAGAAGTGAGAGGAAGAGGAGAGAGGAGGAAGAGAGAGGAGGAAGAGAGAGGAGGAGGAGAGAAGAGGAACAGAGAGGAAGAGGAGAGAGGAGGAAGGGAGAGGAGAAAGGGAGACGAGGAAGAGAGAGGAGGAAGAGAGAGGAGGAAGATTGAGGAGGAAGAGAGAAGAGGAAGTGAGAGGAAGAGGAGAGAGGAGGAAGAGAGAGGAGGAAGAGAGAGGAGGAAGAGAGAGGAGGAAGAGAGAGGAGGAAGAGAGAGGGGGAAGAGAGAGGAAGAAGAGAGAGGAAGAGGAGGGAGGAGGAAGAGAGAGGAGGATGAGAGAGGAAGAGGAGAGAGGAGAGAGGAGGAAGAGAGAGGAGGAAGAGAGAGGAGGAAGAGAGAGGAAGAGCAGAGAGGAGGAAGAGAGAGGAAAAGGAGAGAGTAGGAAGTAGAGAAGAGGAAGAGAGAGGAGGAAGAGAGAGGAGGAAGAGAGAGGAGACAGGAGGAGAGCGGAGGAAGAGAGAGGACGAAGAGAGAGGAGGAAGAGAGAGGGGGAAGAGAGAGGAAGAAGAGAGAGGAAGAGGAGGGCGGAGGACGAGAGTGGAGTAATAGAGAGGAGGAAGAGAGAGGAGGAAGAGAGAGGTGGAAGAGAGAGGAAGAGGAGAGAGAAGGAAGATTGAGGAGGAAGAGAGAGGAGGAAGAGAGAGGAAGAGGAGACAGCAGGAAGAGAGAGGAGAAAGAGAGAGGAGGAAGAGAGAGGAGGAAGAGAGAGGAGGAAGAGAGAGGAGGAAGAGAGAGGTGGAAGAGAGAGGAAGAGGAGAGAGGAGGAAGAGAGAGGAAGAAGAGAGAGGAAGAGGAGAGAGGAGGAAGAGAGAGGAGGAAGAGAGAGGAAGAGCAGAGAGGAGGAGGACAGAGGAGGAAGAGAGAGGAGGAAGAGAGAGGAGGAAGAGTGACGAGGAAGGCAGAGGACGAAGAGAGAGGAAGAAGTGAGAGGAAGAGGAGAGAGGAGGAAGAGAGAGGAGGAAGAGAGAGGAGGAAGAGAGAGGAGGAAGAGAGAGGAAGAGGAGAGAGGAGGAGAGAGGAGGAAGAGTGAGGAGGAAGGGAGAGGAGGAAGAGAGACGAGGAAGAGAGAGGAGGAAGAGAGAGGAGGAAGAGAGAGGAGGAAGGGAGACGAGGAAGAGAGAGGAAGAAGAGAGAGGAAGAGGAGGGAGGAGGAAGAGAGAGGAGTAAGAGAGAGGAGGAAGAGAGAGGAGGACGAGAGAGGAAGAGCAGAGAGGAGGAGGAGAGAAGAAGAAGAGAGAGGAGGAAGAGAGAGGAAGAGCAGAGAGGAGGAGGAGAGAGGAGAATGAGATATGATGAAGAGAGAGGAGGAAGAGAGAGGAGGAAGAGAGAGGAAGAGGAGAGAGGAGGAAGAGAGAGGAGGAAGAGAGAGGAGGAAGAGAGAGGAGGAAGAGAGAGGAGTAGGAGAGAGGAGGAAGAGAGAGGAGGAAGGGTGAGGTGGATGAGAGATGAGGAAGAGAGAGGAAGAGGAGAGAGGAGGAAGAGAGAGGAGGAAGAGAGAGGAGGAAGAGAGAGGAGGAAGAGAGAGGGAGAGAGGAGGAGAGAGGAGGAAGAAAGAGGACGAAGAGAGAGGAGGAAGAGAGAGGAGGAAGAGAGGAGGAAGAGAGAGGAGGAAGAGAGAGGAGGAAGAGAGAGGAGGAAGAGAGAGGAAGATCAGAGACGAGGAAGAGAGAGGAGGAAGAGAGAGGAGGAAGAGAGAGAAGGAAGAGAGAGGAGGAAGAGTGAGGAGGAAGGCAGAGGACGAAGAGAGAGGAAGAAGTGAGAGGAAGAGGAGAGAGGAGGAAGAGAGAGGAGGAAGAGAGAGGAGGAAGAGCGAGGAGGAAGAGAGAGGAAGAGGAGAGAGGAGGAGAGAGGAGGAAGAGTGAGGAGGAAGGGAGAGGAGGAAGAGAGACGAGGAAGAGAGAGGAGGAAGAGAGAGGAGGAAGAGAGAGGAGGAAGAGAGAGGAGGAGGAGAGAAGAGGAACAGAGAGGAAGAGGAGAGAGGAGGAAGGGAGAGGAGAAAGGGAGACGAGGAAGAGAGAGGAGGAAGAGAGAGGAGGAAGATTGAGGAGGAAGAGAGAAGAGGAAGTGAGAGGAAGAGGAGAGAGGAGGAAGAGAGAGGAGGAAGAGAGAGGAGGAAGAGAGAGGAGGAAGAGAGAGGAGGAAGAGAGAGGGGGAAGAGAGAGGAAGAAGAGAGAGGAAGAGGAGGGAGGAGGAAGAGAGAGGAGGATGAGAGAGGAAGAGGAGAGAGGAGAGAGGAGGAAGAGAGAGGAGGAAGAGAGAGGAGGAAGAGAGAGGAGGAAGAGAGAGGAGGAAGAGAGAGGAAGAGCAGAGAGGAGGAAGAGAGAGGAAAAGGAGAGAGTAGGAAGTAGAGAAGAAGAAGAGAGAGGAGGAAGAGAGAGGAGGAAGAGAGAGGAGACAGGAGGAGAGAGGAGGAAGAGAGAGGACGAAGAGAGAGGAGGAAGAGAGAGGGGGAAGAGAGAGGAAGAAGAGAGAGGAAGAGGAGGGCGGAGGACGAGATTGGAGTAATAGAGAGGAGGAAGAGAGAGGAGGAAGAGAGAGGTGGAAGAGAGAGGAAGAGGAGAGAGAAGGAAGATTGAGGAGGAAGAGAGAGGAGGAAGAGAGAGGAGGAAGAGAGAGAAGGAAGAGAGAGGAGGAAGAGTGAGGAGGAAGGCAGAGGACGAATAGAGAGGAAGAAGTGAGAGGAAGAGGAGAGAGGAGGAAGAGAGAGGAGGAAGAGAGAGGAGGAAGAGCGAGGAGGAAGAGAGAGGAAGAGGAGAGAGGAGGAGAGAGGAGGAAGAGTGAGGAGGAAGAGAGAGGAGGAAGAGGGAGGAGGAAGGGAGACGAGGAAGAGAGAGGAAGAAGAGAGAGGAAGAGGAGAGAGGAGGAAGAGAGAGGAGGAAGAGAGAGGAAGAGGAGAGAGTAGGAAGTATAGAAGAGGAACAGAGAGGAGGAAGAGAGAGGAGGAAGAGAGAGGGAGAGAGGAGGAGAGAGGAGGAAGAAAGAGGACGAAGAGAGAGGAGGAAGAGAGAGGAGGAAGAGAGGAGGAAGAGAGAGGAGGAAGAGAGAGGAGGAAGAGAGAGGAGGAAGAGAGAGGAGGAAGAGAGAGGAGGAAGAGGGAGGAGGAAGGGAGACGAGGAAGAGAGAGGAAGAAGAGAGAGGAAGAGGAGAGAGGAGGAAGAGAGAGGAGGAAGAGAGAGGAAGAGGAGAGAGTAGGAAGTAGAGAAGAGGAAGAGAGAGGAGGAAGAGAGAGGAGGAAGAGAGAGGGAGAGAGGAGGAGAGAGGAGGAAGAAAGAGGACGAAGAGAGAGGAGGAAGAGAGAGGAGGAAGAGAGGAGGAAGAGAGAGGAGGAAGAGAGAGGAGGAAGAGAGAGGAGGAAGAGAGAGGAAGATCAGAGACGAGGAAGAGAGAGGAGGAAGAGAGAGGAGGAAGAGAGAGAAGGAAGAGAGAGGAGGAAGAGTGAGGAGGAAGGCAGAGGACGAAGAGAGAGGAAGAAGTGAGAGGAAGAGGAGAGAGGAGGAAGAGAGAGGAGGAAGAGAGGGAGGAAGAGCGAGGAGGAAGAGAGAGGAAGAGGAGAGAGGAGGAGAGAGGAGAAAGAGTGAGGAGGAAGGGAGAGGAGGAAGAGAGACGAGGAAGAGAGAGGAGGAAGAGAGAGGAGGAAGAGAGAGGAGGAAGGGAGACGAGGAAGAGAGAGGAAGAAGAGAGAGGAAGAGGAGGGAGGAGGAAGAGAGAGGAGTAAGAGAGAGGAGGAAGAGAGAGGAGGAAGAGAGAGGAAGAGCAGAGAGGAGGAGGAGAGAAGAAGAAGAGAGAGGAGGAAGAGAGAGGAAGAGCAGAGAGGAGGAGGAGAGAGGAGAATGAGATATGAGGAAGAGAGAGGAGGAAGAGAGAGGAGGAAGAGAGAGGAAGAGGAGAGAGGAGGAAGAGAGAGGAGGAAGAGAGAGGAGGAAGAGAGAGGAGGAAGAGAGAGGAGTAGG
The DNA here is from genome assembly GCA_030819815.1 of Strix occidentalis. Lineage (NCBI taxonomy): Eukaryota > Metazoa > Chordata > Aves > Strigiformes > Strigidae > Strix > Strix occidentalis. Next base: position 86,461 of record JASWHU010000269.1, read on the forward strand.
AGAGAGGAGGAAGAGAGAGGAGGAAGGGTGAGGTGGATGAGAGATGAGGAAGAGAGAGGAATAGGAGAGAGGAGGAAGAGAGAGGAGGAAGAGAGAGGAGGAAGAGTGAGGAGGAAGGGAGAGGACGAAGAGAGAGGAAGAAGTGAGAGGAAGAGGAGAGAGGAGGAAGAGAGAGGAGGAAGAGAGAGGAGGAGGAGAGAAGAGGAACAGAGAGGAAGAGGAGAGAGGAGGAAGGGAGAGGAGAAAGGGAGACGAGGAAGAGAGAGGAGGAAGAGAGAGGAGGAAGATTGAGGAGGAAGAGAGAAGAGGAAGTGAGAGGAAGAGGAGAGAGGAGGAAGAGAGAGGAGGAAGAGAGAGGAGGAAGAGAGAGGAGGAAGAGAGAGGAGGAAGAGAGAGGGGGAAGAGAGAGGAAGAAGAGAGAGGAAGAGGAGGGAGGAGGAAGAGAGAGGAGGATGAGAGAGGAAGAGGAGAGAGGAGAGAGGAGGAAGAGAGAGGAGGAAGAGAGAGGAGGAAGAGAGAGGAAGAGCAGAGAGGAGGAAGAGAGAGGAAAAGGAGAGAGTAGGAAGTAGAGAAGAGAAGAGAGAGGAGGAAGAGAGAGGAGGAAGAGAGAGGAGACAGGAGGAGAGCGGAGGAAGAGAGAGGACGAAGAGAGAGGAGGAAGAGAGAGGGGGAAGAGAGAGGAAGAAGAGAGAGGAAGAGGAGGGGCGGAGGACGAGAGTGGAGTAATAGAGAGGAGGAAGAGAGAGGAGGAAGAGAGAGGTGGAAGAGAGAGGAAGAGGAGAGAGAAGGAAGATTGAGGAGGAAGAGAGAGGAGGAAGAGAGAGGAAGAGGAGACAGCAGGAAGAGAGAGGAGAAAGAGAGAGGAGGAAGAGAGAGGAGGAAGAGAGAGGAGGAAGAGAGAGGAGGAAGAGAGAGGTGGAAGAGAGAGGAAGAGGAGAGAGGAGGAAGAGAGAGGAGAAGAGAGAGGAAGAGGAGAGAGGAGGAAGAGAGAGGAGGAAGAGAGAGGAAGAGCAGAGAGGAGGAGGACAGAGGAGGAAGAGAGAGGAGGAAGAGAGAGGAGGAAGAGTGACGAGGAAGGCAGAGGACGAAGAGAGAGGAAGAAGTGAGAGGAAGAGGAGAGAGGAGGAAGAGAGAGGAGGAAGAGAGAGGAGGAAGAGAGAGGAGGAAGAGAGAGGAAGAGGAGAGAGGAGGAGAGAGGAGGAAGAGTGAGGAGGAAGGGAGAGGAGGAAGAGAGACGAGGAAGAGAGAGGAGGAAGAGAGAGGAGGAAGAGAGAGGAGGAAGGGAGACGAGGAAGAGAGAGGAAGAAGAGAGAGGAAGAGGAGGGAGGAGGAAGAGAGAGGAGTAGAGAGAGGAGGAAGAGAGAGGAGGACGAGAGAGGAAGAGCAGAGAGGAGGAGGAGAGAAGAAGAAGAGAGAGGAGGAAGAGAGAGGAAGAGCAGAGAGGAGGAGGAGAGAGGAGAATGAGATATGATGAAGAGAGAGGAGGAAGAGAGAGGAGGAAGAGAGAGGAAGAGGAGAGAGGAGGAAGAGAGAGGAGGAAGAGAGAGGAGGAAGAGAGAGGAGGAAGAGAGAGGAGTAGGAGAGAGGAGGAAGAGAGAGGAGGAAGGGTGAGGTGGATGAGAGATGAGGAAGAGAGAGGAAGAGGAGAGAGGAGGAAGAGAGAGGAGGAAGAGAGAGGAGGAAGAGAGAGGAGAGAGAGGGAGAGAGGAGGAGAGAGGAGGAGAGAGGAGGAAGAAGAGACGAGAGGAGGAGAGAGAGAGGAGGAAGAGAGGAGGAAGAGAGAGGAGGAAGAGAGAGGAGGAAGAGAGAGGAGGAAGAGAGAGGAAGATCAGAGACGAGGAAGAGAGAGGAGGAAGAGAGAGGAGGAAGAGAGAGAAGGAAGAGAGAGGAGGAAGAGTGAGGAGGAAGGCAGAGGACGAAGAGAGAGGAAGAAGTGAGAGGAAGAGGAGAGAGGAGGAAGAGAGAGGAGGAAGAGAGAGGAGGAAGAGCGAGGAGGAAGAGAGAGGAAGAGGAGAGAGGAGGAGAGAGGAGGAAGAGTGAGGAGGAAGGGAGAGGAGGAAGAGAGACGAGGAAGAGAGAGGAGGAAGAGAGAGGAGGAAGAGAGAGGAGGAAGGGAGACGAGGAAGAGAGAGGAAGAAGAGAGAGGAAGAGGAGGGAGGAGGAAGAGAGAGGAGTAAGAGAGAGGAGGAAGAGAGAGGAGGAAGAGAGAGGAAGAGCAGAGAGGAGGAGGAGAGAAGAAGAAGAGAGAGGAGGAAGAGAGAGGAAGAGCAGAGAGGAGGAGGAGAGAGGAGAATGAGATATGAGGAAGAGAGAGGAGGAAGAGAGAGGAGGAAGAGAGAGGAAGAGGAGAGAGGAGGAAGAGAGAGGAGGAAGAGAGAGGAGGAAGAGAGAGGAGGAAGAGAGAGGAGTAGGAGAGAGGAGGAAGAGAGAGGAGGAAGGGTGAGGTGGATGAGAGATGAGGAAGAGAGAGGAAGAGGAGAGAGGAGGAAGAGAGAGGAGGAAGAGAGAGGAGGAAGAGTGAGGAGGAAGGGAGAGGACGAAGAGAGAGGAAGAAGTGAGAGGAAGAGGAGAGAGGAGGAAGAGAGAGGAGGAAGAGAGAGGAGGAGGAGAGAAGAGGAACAGAGAGGAAGAGGAGAGAGGAGGAAGGGAGAGGAGAAAGGGAGACGAGGAAGAGAGAGGAGGAAGAGAGAGGAGGAAGATTGAGGAGGAAGAGAGAAGAGGAAGTGAGAGGAAGAGGAGAGAGGAGGAAGAGAGAGGAGGAAGAGAGAGGAGGAAGAGAGAGGAGGAAGAGAGAGGAGGAAGAGAGAGGGAGACAGGAGGAGAGAGGAGGAAGAGAGAGGACGAAGAGAGAGGAGGAAGAGAGATGGCGAAGTGAGAGGAAGAAGAGAGAGGAAGAAGAGGGAGGAGGAAGAGAGCGGAGGAAGAGAGACGAGGAAGAGAGAGGAGGAAGAGAGAGGAAGAAGAGAGAGGAAGAGGAGAGAGAGAGAAAGAAGAGAGAGGTGGAAGAGAGAGGAGGAAGAGAGAGGAGGAAGAGAGAGGAGGAAGAGAGAGGAGGAAGAGAGAGGAAGAGGAGAGAGCAGGAAGAGAGAGGAGAAAGAGAGAGGAGGAAGAGAGAGGAGGAAGAGAGAGGAGGAAGAGAGAGCAGGAAGTGAGAGGAGAAAGAGAGAGGAAGAGGAGAGAGGAGGAGAAAGAAGGAAGAGAGAGGACGAAGAGAGAGGAAGAAGTGAGAGGAAGAGGAGAGAGGAGGAAGGGAGAGGAGGAAGAGAGAGGAGGAAGAGAGAGGAGGAAGAGAGAGGAGGAAGAGGGAGGAGGAAGGGACACGAGGAAGAGAGAGGAAGAAGAGAGAGGAAGAGGAAAGAGGAGGAAGAGAGAGGAAGAGGAGAGAGTAGGAAGTATAGAAGAGGAAGATAGAGTAGGAAGAGAGAGGAGGAAGAGAGAGGGAGAGAGGAGGAGAGAGGAGTAAGAAAGAGGACGAAGAGAGAGGAGGAAGAGAGAGGAGGAAGAGAGGAGGAAGAGAGAGGAGGAAGAGAGAGGAGGAAGAGAGAGGAGGAAGAGAGAGAAAGATCAGAGAGGAGGAAGAGAGAGGAGAAAGAGAGAGGAGGAAGAGAGAGGAGGAAGAGAGAGGAAGATAAGAGAGGAGAAAGAGAGAGGAGAAAGAGAGACGAGGAAGAGAGAGAAGGAAGAGAGAGGAGGAAGAGTGAGGAGGAAGGCAGAGGACGAAGAGAGAGGAAGAAGTGAGAGGAAGAGGAGAGAGGAGGAAGAGAGAGGAGAAGAGAGAGGAGGAAGGGAGAGGAGGAAGAGAGAGGAAGATCAGAGAGGAGGAAGAGAGAGGAGAAAGAGAGAGGAGGAAGAGAGAGAAGGAAGAGAGAGGAGGAAGAGTGAGGAGGAAGGCAGAGGACGAATAGAGAGGAAGAAGTGAGAGGAAGAGGAGCGAGGAGGAAGAGAGAGGAGGAAGAGAGAGGAGGAAGAGCGAGGAGGTAGAGAGAGGAAGAGGAGAGAGGAGGAGAGAGGAGGAAGAGTGAGGAGGAAGAGAGAGGAGGAAGAGGGAGGAGGAAGGGAGACGAGGAAGAGAGAGGAAGAAGAGAGAGGAAGAGGAGAGAGGAGGAAGAGAGAGGAGGAAGAGAGAGGAAGAGGAGAGAGTAGGAAGTATAGAAGAGGAACAGAGAGGAGGAAGAGAGAGGAGGAAGAGAGAGGGAGAGAGGAGGAGAGAGAGGAGGAAGAAAGAGGACGAAGAGAGAGGAGGAAGAGAGAGGAGGAAGAGAGGAGGAAGAGAGAGGAGGAAGAGAGAGGAGGAAGAGAGAGGAGGAAGAGAGAGGAGGAAGAGAGAGGAGGAAGAGGGAGGAGGAAGGGAGACGAGGAAGAGAGAGGAAGAAGAGAGAGGAAGAGGAGAGAGGAGGAAGAGAGAGGAGGAAGAGAGAGGAAGAGGAGAGAGTAGGAAGTAGAGAAGAGGAAGAGAGAGGAGGAAGAGAGAGGAGGAAGAGAGAGGGAGAGAGGAGGAGAGAGGAGGAAGAAAGAGGACGAAGAGAGAGGAGGAAGAGAGAGGAGGAAGAGAGGAGGAAGAGAGAGGAGGAAGAGAGAGGAGGAAGAGAGAGGAGGAAGAGAGAGGAAGATCAGAGACGAGGAAGAGAGAGGAGGAAGAGAGAGGAGGAAGAGAGAGAAGGAAGAGAGAGGAGGAAGAGTGAGGAGGAAGGCAGAGGACGAAGAGAGAGGAAGAAGTGAGAGGAAGAGGAGAGAGGAGGAAGAGAGAGGAGGAAGAGAGAGGAGGAAGAGCGAGGAGGAAGAGAGAGGAAGAGGAGAGAGGAGGAGAGAGGAGGAAGAGTGAGGAGGAAGGGAGAGGAGGAAGAGAGACGAGGAAGAGAGAGGAGGAAGAGAGAGGAGGAAGAGAGAGGAGGAAGGGAGACGAGGAAGAGAGAGGAAGAAGAGAGAGGAAGAGGAGGGAGGAGGAAGAGAGAGGAGTAAGAGAGAGGAGGAAGAGAGAGGAGGAAGAGAGAGGACGAAGAGAGAGGAAGAAGTGAGAGGAAGAGGAGAGAGGAGGAAGAGAGAGGAGGAAGAGAGAGGAGGAGGAGAGAAGAGGAACAGAGAGGAAGAGGAGAGAGGAGGAAGGGAGAGGAGAAAGGGAGACGAGGAAGAGAGAGGAGGAAGAGAGAGGAGGAAGATTGAGGAGGAAGAGAGAAGAGGAAGTGAGAGGAAGAGGAGAGAGGAGGAAGAGAGAGGAGGAAGAGAGAGGAGGAAGAGAGAGGAGTAGGAGAGAGGAGGAAGAGAGAGGAGGAAGGGTGAGGTGGATGAGAGATGAGGAAGAGAGAGGAAGAGGAGAGAGGAGGAAGAGAGAGGAGGAAGAGAGAGGAGGAAGAGTGAGGAGGAAGGGAGAGGACGAAGAGAGAGGAAGAAGTGAGAGGAAGAGGAGAGAGGAGGAAGAGAGAGGAGGAAGAGAGAGGAGGAGGAGAGAAGAGGAACAGAGAGGAAGAGGAGAGAGGAGGAAGGGAGAGGAGAAAGGGAGACGAGGAAGAGAGAGGAGGAAGAGAGAGGAGGAAGATTGAGGAGGAAGAGAGAAGAGGAAGTGAGAGGAAGAGGAGAGAGGAGGAAGAGAGAGGAGGAAGAGAGAGGAGGAAGAGAGAGGAGGAAGAGAGAGGAGGAAGAGAGAGGGGGAAGAGAGAGGAAGAAGAGAGAGGAAGAGGAGGGAGGAGGAAGAGAGAGGAGGATGAGAGAGGAAGAGGAGAGAGGAGAGAGGAGGAAGAGAGAGGAGGAAGAGAGAGGAGGAAGAGAGAGGAGGAAGAGAGAGGAGGAAGAGAGAGGAAGAGCAGAGAGGAGGAAGAGAGAGGAAAAGGAGAGAGTAGGAAGTAGAGAAGAGGAAGAGAGAGGAGGAAGAGAGAGGAGGAAGAGAGAGGAGACAGGAGGAGAGAGGAGGAAGAGAGAGGACGAAGAGAGAGGAGGAAGAGAGAGGGGGAAGAGAGAGGAAGAAGAGAGAGGAAGAGGAGGGCGGAGGACGAGATTGGAGTAATAGAGAGGAGGAAGAGAGAGGAGGAAGAGAGAGGTGGAAGAGAGAGGAAGAGGAGAGAGAAGGAAGATTGAGGAGGAAGAGAGAGGAGGAAGAGAGAGGAGGAAGAGAGAGAAGGAAGAGAGAGGAGGAAGAGTGAGGAGGAAGGCAGAGGACGAATAGAGAGGAAGAAGTGAGAGGAAGAGGAGAGAGGAGGAAGAGAGAGGAGGAAGAGAGAGGAGGAAGAGCGAGGAGGAAGAGAGAGGAAGAGGAGAGAGGAGGAGAGAGGAGGAAGAGTGAGGAGGAAGAGAGAGGAGGAAGAGGGAGGAGGAAGGGAGACGAGGAAGAGAGAGGAAGAAGAGAGAGGAAGAGGAGAGAGGAGGAAGAGAGAGGAGGAAGAGAGAGGAAGAGGAGAGAGTAGGAAGTATAGAAGAGGAACAGAGAGGAGGAAGAGAGAGGAGGAAGAGAGAGGGAGAGAGGAGGAGAGAGGAGGAAGAAAGAGGACGAAGAGAGAGGAGGAAGAGAGAGGAGGAAGAGAGGAGGAAGAGAGAGGAGGAAGAGAGAGGAGGAAGAGAGAGGAGGAAGAGAGAGGAGGAAGAGAGAGGAGGAAGAGGGAGGAGGAAGGGAGACGAGGAAGAGAGAGGAAGAAGAGAGAGGAAGAGGAGAGAGGAGGAAGAGAGAGGAGGAAGAGAGAGGAAGAGGAGAGAGTAGGAAGTAGAGAAGAGGAAGAGAGAGGAGGAAGAGAGAGGAGGAAGAGAGAGGGAGAGAGGAGGAGAGAGGAGGAAGAAAGAGGACGAAGAGAGAGGAGGAAGAGAGAGGAGGAAGAGAGGAGGAAGAGAGAGGAGGAAGAGAGAGGAGGAAGAGAGAGGAGGAAGAGAGAGGAAGATCAGAGACGAGGAAGAGAGAGGAGGAAGAGAGAGGAGGAAGAGAGAGAAGGAAGAGAGAGGAGGAAGAGTGAGGAGGAAGGCAGAGGACGAAGAGAGAGGAAGAAGTGAGAGGAAGAGGAGAGAGGAGGAAGAGAGAGGAGGAAGAGAGGGAGGAAGAGCGAGGAGGAAGAGAGAGGAAGAGGAGAGAGGAGGAGAGAGGAGAAAGAGTGAGGAGGAAGGGAGAGGAGGAAGAGAGACGAGGAAGAGAGAGGAGGAAGAGAGAGGAGGAAGAGAGAGGAGGAAGGGAGACGAGGAAGAGAGAGGAAGAAGAGAGAGGAAGAGGAGGGAGGAGGAAGAGAGAGGAGTAAGAGAGAGGAGGAAGAGAGAGGAGGAAGAGAGAGGAAGAGCAGAGAGGAGGAGGAGAGAAGAAGAAGAGAGAGGAGGAAGAGAGAGGAAGAGCAGAGAGGAGGAGGAGAGAGGAGAATGAGATATGAGGAAGAGAGAGGAGGAAGAGAGAGGAGGAAGAGAGAGGAAGAGGAGAGAGGAGGAAGAGAGAGGAGGAAGAGAGAGGAGGAAGAGAGAGGAGGAAGAGAGAGGAGTAGGAGAGAGGAGGAAGAGAGAGGAGGAAGGGTGAGGTGGATGAGAGATGAGGAAGAGAGAGGAATAGGAGAGAGGAGGAAGAGAGAGGAGGAAGAGAGAGGAGGAAGAGTGAGGAGGAAGGGAGAGGACGAAGAGAGAGGAAGAAGTGAGAGGAAGAGGAGAGAGGAGGAAGAGAGAGGAGGAAGAGAGAGGAGGAGGAGAGAAGAGGAACAGAGAGGAAGAGGAGAGAGGAGGAAGGGAGAGGAGAAAGGGAGACGAGGAAGAGAGAGGAGGAAGAGAGAGGAGGAAGATTGAGGAGGAAGAGAGAAGAGGAAGTGAGAGGAAGAGGAGAGAGGAGGAAGAGAGAGGAGGAAGAGAGAGGAGGAAGAGAGAGGAGGAAGAGAGAGGAGGAAGAGAGAGGGGGAAGAGAGAGGAAGAAGAGAGAGGAAGAGGAGGGAGGAGGAAGAGAGAGGAGGATGAGAGAGGAAGAGGAGAGAGGAGAGAGGAGGAAGAGAGAGGAGGAAGAGAGAGGAGGAAGAGAGAGGAAGAGCAGAGAGGAGGAAGAGAGAGGAAAAGGAGAGAGTAGGAAGTAGAGAAGAGGAAGAGAGAGGAGGAAGAGAGAGGAGGAAGAGAGAGGAGACAGGAGGAGAGCGGAGGAAGAGAGAGGACGAAGAGAGAGGAGGAAGAGAGAGGGGGAAGAGAGAGGAAGAAGAGAGAGGAAGAGGAGGGCGGAGGACGAGAGTGGAGTAATAGAGAGGAGGAAGAGAGAGGAGGAAGAGAGAGGTGGAAGAGAGAGGAAGAGGAGAGAGAAGGAAGATTGAGGAGGAAGAGAGAGGAGGAAGAGAGAGGAAGAGGAGACAGCAGGAAGAGAGAGGAGAAAGAGAGAGGAGGAAGAGAGAGGAGGAAGAGAGAGGAGGAAGAGAGAGGAGGAAGAGAGAGGTGGAAGAGAGAGGAAGAGGAGAGAGGAGGAAGAGAGAGGAAGAAGAGAGAGGAAGAGGAGAGAGGAGGAAGAGAGAGGAGGAAGAGAGAGGAAGAGCAGAGAGGAGGAGGACAGAGGAGGAAGAGAGAGGAGGAAGAGAGAGGAGGAAGAGTGACGAGGAAGGCAGAGGACGAAGAGAGAGGAAGAAGTGAGAGGAAGAGGAGAGAGGAGGAAGAGAGAGGAGGAAGAGAGAGGAGGAAGAGAGAGGAGGAAGAGAGAGGAAGAGGAGAGAGGAGGAGAGAGGAGGAAGAGTGAGGAGGAAGGGAGAGGAGGAAGAGAGACGAGGAAGAGAGAGGAGGAAGAGAGAGGAGGAAGAGAGAGGAGGAAGGGAGACGAGGAAGAGAGAGGAAGAAGAGAGAGGAAGAGGAGGGAGGAGGAAGAGAGAGGAGTAAGAGAGAGGAGGAAGAGAGAGGAGGACGAGAGAGGAAGAGCAGAGAGGAGGAGGAGAGAAGAAGAAGAGAGAGGAGGAAGAGAGAGGAAGAGCAGAGAGGAGGAGGAGAGAGGAGAATGAGATATGATGAAGAGAGAGGAGGAAGAGAGAGGAGGAAGAGAGAGGAAGAGGAGAGAGGAGGAAGAGAGAGGAGGAAGAGAGAGGAGGAAGAGAGAGGAGGAAGAGAGAGGAGTAGGAGAGAGGAGGAAGAGAGAGGAGGAAGGGTGAGGTGGATGAGAGATGAGGAAGAGAGAGGAAGAGGAGAGAGGAGGAAGAGAGAGGAGGAAGAGAGAGGAGGAAGAGAGAGGAGGAAGAGAGAGGGAGAGAGGAGGAGAGAGGAGGAAGAAAGAGGACGAAGAGAGAGGAGGAAGAGAGAGGAGGAAGAGAGGAGGAAGAGAGAGGAGGAAGAGAGAGGAGGAAGAGAGAGGAGGAAGAGAGAGGAAGATCAGAGACGAGGAAGAGAGAGGAGGAAGAGAGAGGAGGAAGAGAGAGAAGGAAGAGAGAGGAGGAAGAGTGAGGAGGAAGGCAGAGGACGAAGAGAGAGGAAGAAGTGAGAGGAAGAGGAGAGAGGAGGAAGAGAGAGGAGGAAGAGAGAGGAGGAAGAGCGAGGAGGAAGAGAGAGGAAGAGGAGAGAGGAGGAGAGAGGAGGAAGAGTGAGGAGGAAGGGAGAGGAGGAAGAGAGACGAGGAAGAGAGAGGAGGAAGAGAGAGGAGGAAGAGAGAGGAGGAAGGGAGACGAGGAAGAGAGAGGAAGAAGAGAGAGGAAGAGGAGGGAGGAGGAAGAGAGAGGAGTAAGAGAGAGGAGGAAGAGAGAGGAGGAAGAGAGAGGAAGAGCAGAGAGGAGGAGGAGAGAAGAAGAAGAGAGAGGAGGAAGAGAGAGGAAGAGCAGAGAGGAGGAGGAGAGAGGAGAATGAGATATGAGGAAGAGAGAGGAGGAAGAGAGAGGAGGAAGAGAGAGGAAGAGGAGAGAGGAGGAAGAGAGAGGAGGAAGAGAGAGGAGGAAGAGAGAGGAGGAAGAGAGAGGAGTAGGAGAGAGGAGGAAGAGAGAGGAGGAAGGGTGAGGTGGATGAGAGATGAGGAAGAGAGAGGAAGAGGAGAGAGGAGGAAGAGAGAGGAGGAAGAGAGAGGAGGAAGAGTGAGGAGGAAGGGAGAGGACGAAGAGAGAGGAAGAAGTGAGAGGAAGAGGAGAGAGGAGGAAGAGAGAGGAGGAAGAGAGAGGAGGAGGAGAGAAGAGGAACAGAGAGGAAGAGGAGAGAGGAGGAAGGGAGAGGAGAAAGGGAGACGAGGAAGAGAGAGGAGGAAGAGAGAGGAGGAAGATTGAGGAGGAAGAGAGAAGAGGAAGTGAGAGGAAGAGGAGAGAGGAGGAAGAGAGAGGAGGAAGAGAGAGGAGGAAGAGAGAGGAGGAAGAGAGAGGAGGAAGAGAGAGGGGGAAGAGAGAGGAAGAAGAGAGAGGAAGAGGAGGGAGGAGGAAGAGAGAGGAGGATGAGAGAGGAAGAGGAGAGAGGAGAGAGGAGGAAGAGAGAGGAGGAAGAGAGGAGGAAGAGAGAGGAGGAAGAGAGAGGAGGAAGAGAGAGGAAGAGCAGAGAGGAGGAAGAGAGAGGAAAAGGAGAGAGTAGGAAGTAGAGAAGAGGAAGAGAGAGGAGGAAGAGAGAGGAGGAAGAGAGAGGAGACAGGAGGAGAGAGGAGGAAGAGAGAGGACGAAGAGAGAGGAGGAAGAGAGAGGGGGAAGAGAGAGGAAGAAGAGAGAGGAAGAGCAGGGCGGAGGACGAGAGTGGAGTAATAGAGAGGAGGAAGAGAGAGGAGGAAGAGAGAGGTGGAAGAGAGAGGAAGAGGAGAGAGAAGGAAGATTGAGGAGGAAGAGAGAGGAGGAAGAGAGAGGAAGAGGAGACAGCAGGAAGAGAGAGGAGAAAGAGAGAGGAGGAAGAGAGAGGAGGAAGAGAGAGGAGGAAGAGAGAGGAGGAAGAGAGAGGTGGAAGAGAGAGGAAGAGGAGAGAGGAGGAAGAGAGAGGAAGAAGAGAGAGGAAGAGGAGAGAGGAGGAAGAGAGAGGAGGAAGAGAGAGGAAGAGCAGAGAGGAGGAGGACAGAGGAGGAAGAGAGAGGAGGAAGAGAGAGGAGGAAGAGTGACGAGGAAGGCAGAGGACGAAGAGAGAGGAAGAAGGGAGAGGAAGAGGAGAGAGGAGGAAGAGAGAGGAGGAAGAGAGAGGAGGAAGAGAGAGGAGGAAGAGAGAGGAAGAGGAGAGAGGAGGAGAGAGGAGGATGAGTGAGGAGGAAGGGAGAGGAGGAAGAGAGACGAGGAAGAGAGAGGAGGAAGAGAGAGGAGGAAGAGAGAGGAGGAAGGGAGACGAGGAAGAGAGAGGAAGAAGAGAGAGGAAGAGGAGGGAGGAGGAAGAGAGAGGAGTAAGAGAGAGGAGGAAGAGAGAGGAGGACGAGAGAGGAAGAGCAGAGAGGAGGAGGAGAGAAGAAGAAGAGAGAGGAGGAAGAGAGAGGAAGAGCAGAGAGGAGGAGGAGAGAGGAGAATGAGATATGATGAAGAGAGAGGAGGAAGAGAGAGGAGGAAGAGAGAGGAAGAGGAGAGAGGAGGAAGAGAGAGGAGGAAGAGAGAGGAGGAAGAGAGAGGAGGAAGAGAGAGGAGTAGGAGAGAGGAGGAAGAGAGAGGAGGAAGGGTGAGGTGGATGAGAGATGAGGAAGAGAGAGGAAGAGGAGAGAGGAGGAAGAGAGAGGAGGAAGAGAGAGGAGGAAGAGAGAGGAGGAAGAGTGAGGAGGAAGGGAGAGGACGAAGAGAGAGGAAGAAGTGAGAGGAAGAGGAGAGAGGAGGAAGAGAGAGGAGGAAGACAGAGGAGGAGGAGAGAGGAGGAAGAGAGAGGAAGAGGAGAGAGGAGGAAGGGAGAGGAGAAAGGGAGACGAGGAAGAGAGAGGAGGAAGAGAGAGGAGGAAGATTGAGGAGGAAGAGAGAAGAGGAAGTGAGAGGAAGAGGAGAGAGGAGGAAGAGAGAGGAGGAAGAGAGAGGAGGAAGAGAGAGGAGGAATAGAGAGGGGGAAGAGAGAGGAAGAAGAGAGAGGAAGAGGAGGGAGGAGGAAGAGAGAGGAGTAAGAGAGAGGAGGAAGAGAGAGGAGGAAGAGAGAGGAAGAGCAGAGAGGAGGAAGAGAGAGGAAAAGGAGAGAGTAGGAAGTAGAGAAGAGGAAGAAAGAGGAGGAAGAGAGAGGAGGAAGAGAGAGGAGACAGGAGGAGAGAGGAGGAAGAGAGAGGACGAAGAGAGAGGAGGAAGAGAGAGGGGGAAGAGAGAGGAAGAAGAGAGAGGAAGAGGAGGGCGGAGGACGAGAGTGGAGTAACAGAGAGGAGGAAGAGAGAGGAGGAAGAGAGAGGTGGAAGAGAGAGGAAGAGGAGAGAGAAGGAAGATTGAGGAGGAAGAGAGAGGAGGAAGAGAGAGGAAGAGGAGACAGCAGGAAGAGAGAGGAGAAAGAGAGAGGAGGAAGAGAGAGGAGGAAGAGAGAGGAGGAAGAGAGAGGAAGAGGAGAGAGGAGGAAGAGGAGAGAGGAGGAAGAGAGAGGAAGAAGAGAGAGGAAGAGGAGAGAGGAGGAAGAGAGAGGAGGAAGAGAGAGGAAGAGCAGAGAGGAGGAGGACAGAGGAGGAAGAGAGAGGAGGAAGAGAGAGGAGGAAGAGTGACGAGGAAGGCAGAGGACGAAGAGAGAGGAAGAAGTGAGAGGAAGAGGAGAGAGGAGGAAGAGAGAGGAGGAAGAGAGAGGAGGAAGAGGGAGGAGGAAGGGGGACGAGGAAGAGAGAGGAAGAAGAGAGAGGAAGAGGAGAGAGGAGGAAGAGAGAGGAAAAGGAGAGAGAAGGAAGGGAGAGGAGGAAGAGAGAGGAAGAAGAGAAAGGAAGAGGAGAGAGGAGGAAGAGAGAGGAGGAAGAGAGAGGAGGAAGAGAGAGGAGGAAGAGAGTGGAGGAAGAGAGAGGAAGATCAGAGACGAGGAAGAGAGAGGAGAAAGAGAGACGAGGAAGAGAGAGAAGGAAGAGAGAGGAGGAAGAGTGAGGAGGAAGGCAGAGGACGAAGAGAGAGGAAGAAGTGAGAGGAAGAGGAGAGAGGAGGAAGAGAGAGGAGGAAGAGAGAGGAGGAAGGGCGAGGAGGAAGAGAGAGGAAGAGGAGAGAGGAGGAGAGAGGAGGAAGAATGAGGAGTAAGGGAGAGCAGGAGAGAGATGAGGAAGAGAGAGAAGGAAGAGAGAGGAGGAAGAGAGAGGAGGAAGAGTGAGGAGGAAGGGAGAGGACGAAGAGAGAGGAAGAAGTGAGAGGAAGAGGAGAGAGGAGGAAGGGAGAGGAGGAAGAGAGAGGAGGAAGAGAGAGGAGGAAGAGAGAGGAGGAAGAGGGCCGAGGAAGGGAGACGAGGAAGAGAGAGGAAGAAGAGAGAGGAAGAGGAAAGAGGAGGAAGAGAGAGGAAGAGGAGAGAGTAGGAAGTATAGAAGAGGAAGAGAGAGTAGGAAGAGAGAGGAGGAAGAGAGAGGGAGAGAGGAGGAGAGAGGAGGAAGAAAGAGGACGAAGAGAGAGGAGGAAGAGAGAGGAGGAAGAGAGGAGGAAGAGAGAGGAGGAAGAGAGAGGAGGAAGAGAGAGGAGGAAGAGAGAGGAGGAAGAGAGAGGAAGACCAGAGAGGAGGAAGAGAGACGAGAAAGAGAGAGGAGGAAGAGAGAGAAGGAAGAGAGAGGAGGAAGAGTGAGGAGGAAGGGAGAGGACGAAGAGAGAAGAAGAAGTGAGAGGAAAAGGAGAGAGGAGGAAGGGAGAGGAGGAAGAGAGAGGAAGAAGAGAGAGGAAGAGGAGAGAGGAGGAAGAGAGAGGAGGAAGAGAGAGGAGGAAGAGAGAGGAGGAAGGGAGACGAGGAAGAGAGAGGAAGAAGAGAGAGGAGGAAGAGAGTGTAGGAAGAGAGACGAGGAAGAGAGAGGAGGAAGAGAGAGGAGGAAGAGAGAGGAGGAAGAGAGAGGAAGATAAGAGAGGAGGAAGAGAGAGGAGAAAGAGAGTCGAGGAAGAGAGAGAAGGAAGAGAGAGGAGGAAGAGTGACGAGGAAGGCAGAGGACGAAGAGAGAGGAAGAAGTGAGAGGAAGAGGAGAGAGGAGGAAGAGAGAGGAGGAAAAGAGAGGAGGAAGAGAGAGGAGGAAGAGAGAGGAGGAAGAGAGAGGAAGATTAGAGAGGAGGAAGAGAGAGGAGAAAGAGAGAGGAGGAAGAGAGAGAAGGAAGAGAGAGGAGGAAGAGTGAGGAGGAAGGCAGACGATGAAGAGAGAGGAAGAAGTGAGAGGAAGAGGAGAGAGGAGGAAGAGAGAGGAGGAAGAGAGAGGAGGAAGAGAGAGGAGGAAGAAAGAGGAGGAAGAGAGAGGAAGATCAGAGAGGAGGAAGAGAGAGGAGAAAGAAAGACGACGAAGAGAGAGAAGGAAGAGAAAGGAGGAAGAGTGAGGAGGAAGGCAGAGGACGAAGAGAGGAAGAAGTGAGAGGAAGAGGAGAGAGGAGGAAGGGAGAGGAGGAAGAGAGAGGAGGAAGAGAGAGGAGGAAGAGAGAGGAGGAAGAGGGAGGAGGAAGGGAGACGAGGAAGAGAGAGGAAGAAGAGAGAGGAAGAGGAGAGAGGAGGAAGAGAGAGGAGGAAGAGAGAGGAAGAGGAGAGAGTAGGAAGTATAGAAGAGGAATAGAGAGGAGGAAGAGAGAGGAGGAAGAGAGAGGGAGAGAGGAGGAGAGAGGAGGAAGAAAGAGGACGAAGAGAGAGGAGGAAGAGAGAGGAGGAAGAGAGAGGAAGAGGAGAGAGGAAGAGGAGAGAGGAGGAGAGAGGAGGAAGAGAGAGGAAGAGGAGAGAGGAGGAGAGAGGAGGAAGAGTGAGGAGGAAGGGAGAGCAGGAGAGGGACGAGGAAGAGAGAGAAGGAAGAGAGAGGAGGAAGAGTGAGGAGGAAGGGAGAGGACGAAGAGAGGAAGAAGTGAGAGGAATAGGAGAGAGGAGGAAGGGAGAGGAGGAAGAGAGAGGAGGAAGAGAGAGGAGGAAGAGAGAGGAAGAGGAGAGAGGAGGAGAGAGGAGGAAGAATGAGGAGTAAGGGAGAGCAGGAGAGAGATGAGGAAGAGAGAGAAGGAAGAGAGAGGAGGAAGAGAGAGGAGGAAGAGTGAGGAGGAAGGGAGAGGACGAAGAGAGAGGAAGAAGTGAGAGGAAGAGGAGAGAGGAGGAAGGGAGAGGAGGAAGAGAGAGGAGGAAGAGAGAGGAGGAAGAGAGAGGAGGAAGAGGGCCGAGGAAGGGAAACGAGGAAGAGAGAGGAAGAAGAGAGAGGAAGAGGAAAGAGGAGGAAGAGAGAGGAAGAGGAGAGAGTAGGAAGTATAGAAGAGGAAGAGAGAGTAGGAAGAGAGAGGAGGAAGAGAGAGGGAGAGAGGAGGAGAGAGGAGGAAGAAAGAGGACGAAGAGAGAGGAGGAAGAGAGAGGAGGAAGAGAGGAGGAAGAGAGAGGAGGAAGAGAGAGGAGGAAGAGAGAGGAGGAAGAGAGAGGAGGAAGAGAGAGGAAGACCAGAGAGGAGGAAGAGAGACGAGAAAGAGAGAGGAGGAAGAGAGAGAAGGAAGAGAGAGGAGGAAGAGTGAGGAGGAAGGGAGAGGACGAAGAGAGAAGAAGAAGTGAGAGGAAAAGGAGAGAGGAGGAAGGGAGAGGAGGAAGAGAGAGGAAGAAGAGAGAGGAAGAGGAGAGAGGAGGAAGAGAGAGGAGGAAGAGAGAGGAGGAAGAGAGAGGAGGAAGGGAGACGAGGAAGAGAGAGGAAGAAGAGAGAGGAGGAAGAGAGTGTAGGAAGAGAGACGAGGAAGAGAGAGGAGGAAGAGAGAGGAGGAAGAGAGAGGAGGAAGAGAGAGGAAGATAAGAGAGGAGGAAGAGAGAGGAGAAAGAGAGTCGAGGAAGAGAGAGAAGGAAGAGAGAGGAGGAAGAGTGACGAGGAAGGCAGAGGACGAAGAGAGAGGAAGAAGTGAGAGGAAGAGGAGAGAGGAGGAAGAGAGAGGAGGAAAAGAGAGGAGGAAGAGAGAGGAGGAAGAGAGAGGAGGAAGAGAGAGGAAGATCAGAGAGGAGGAAGAGAGAGGAGAAAGAGAGAGGAGGAAGAGAGAGAAGGAAGAGAGAGGAGGAAGAGTGAGGAGGAAGGCAGACGATGAAGAGAGAGGAAGAAGTGAGAGGAAGAGGAGAGAGGAGGAAGAGAGAGGAGGAAGAGAGAGGAGGAAGAGAGAGGAGGAAGAGAGAGGAGGAAGAGAGAGGAAGATCAGAGAGGAGGAAGAGAGAGGAGAAAGAAAGACGACGAAGAGAGAGAAGGAAGAGAAAGGAGGAAGAGTGAGGAGGAAGGCAGAGGACGAAGAGAGGAAGAAGTGAGAGGAAGAGGAGAGAGGAGGAAGGGAGAGGAGGAAGAGAGAGGAGGAAGAGAGAGGAGGAAGAGAGAGGAGGAAGAGGGAGGAGGAAGGGAGACGAGGAAGAGAGAGGAAGAAGAGAGAGGAAGAGGAGAGAGGAGGAAGAGAGAGGAGGAAGAGAGAGGAAGAGGAGAGAGTAGGAAGTATAGAAGAGGAATAGAGAGGAGGAAGAGAGAGGAGGAAGAGAGAGGGAGAGAGGAGGAGAGAGGAGGAAGAAAGAGGACGAAGAGAGAGGAGGAAGAGAGAGGAGGAAGAGAGAGGAAGAGGAGAGAGGAAGAGGAGAGAGGAGGAGAGAGGAGGAAGAGAGAGGAAGAGGAGAGAGGAGGAGAGAGGAGGAAGAGTGAGGAGGAAGGGAGAGCAGGAGAGGGACGAGGAAGAGAGAGAAGGAAGAGAGAGGAGGAAGAGTGAGGAGGAAGGGAGAGGACGAAGAGAGGAAGAAGTGAGAGGAATAGGAGAGAGGAGGAAGGGAGAGGAGGAAGAGAGAGGAGGAAGAGAGAGGAGGAAGAGAGAGGAGGAAGAGGGAGGAGGAATGGAGACGAGGAAGAGAGAGGAAGAAGAGAGAGGAAGAGGAGAGAGGAGGAAGAGAGAGGAGGAAGAGAGAGGAAGAGGAGAGAGTAGGAAGTATAGAAGAGGAATAGAGAGGAGGAAGAGAGAGGAGGAAGAGAGAGGGAGAGAGGAGGAGAGAGGAGGAAGAAAGAGGACGAAGAGAGAGGAGGAAGATAGAGGAGGAAGAGAGAGGAAGAGGAGAGAGGAAGAGCAGAGAGGAGGAGGAGAGAGGAGAAAGAGATATGAGGAAGAGAGATGAGGAAGAGAGAGGAGGAAGAGAGAGGAGGAAGAGAGAGGAAGAGGAGAGAGGAGGAGAGAGGAGGAAGAGAGAGGAGGAAGAGAGAGGAGGAAGAGAGAGGAAGAGTAGAGAGGAGGAGGAGAGAGGAGAATGAGATATGAGGAAGAGAGAGGAGGAAGAGAGAGGAGGAAGAGAGAGGAAGAGGAGAGAGGAGGAAGAGAGAGGAGGAAGAGAGAGGAGGAAGAGAGTGGAGGAAGAGAGGAGTAGGAGAGAGGAGGAAGAGAGAGGAGGAAGGGTGAGGTGGAAGAGAGAGGAAGAGGAGAGAGGGGGAAGAGAGAGGAGGAAGAGAGAGGAGGAAGAGAGAGGAGGAAGAGTGAGGAGGAAGGGAGAGGACGAAGAGAGAGGAAGAAGTGAGAGGAAGAGGAGAGAGGAGGAAGAGAGAGGACGAAGAGAGAGGAGGAGGAGAGAAGAGGAAGAGAGAGGAAGAGGAGAGAGGAGGAAGGGAGAGGAGAAAGAGAGACGAGGAAGAGAGAGGAGGAAGAGAGAGGAGGAAGATTGAGGAGGAAGAGAGAGGAAGAAGTGAGAGGAAGAGGAGAGAGCAGGAAGAGAGAGCAGGAAGAGAGAGGAGGAAGAGAGAGGAGGAAGAGAGAGGAAGAGGAGAGAGGAGGAGAGAGGAGCAAGAGAGAGGAAGAAGAGAGAGGAGGAAGAGAGAGGAAGAGGAGAGAGGAGGAGGAGAGAGGAGAAAGAGATATGAGGAAGAGAGAGGAGGAAGAGAGAGGAGGAAGAGAGAGGAAGAGGAGAGAGGAAGAGGAGAGAGGAGGAGAGAGGAGGAAGAGAGAGGAAGAGGAGAGAGGAGGAGAGAGGAGGAAGAGAGAGGAAGAAGAGAGAGGAGGAAGAGAGAGGAAGAGCAGAGAGGAGGAGGAGAGAGGAGAAAGAGATATGAGGAAGAGAGAGGAGGAAGAGAGAGGAGGAAGAGAGAGGAGGAAGAGAGAGGAAGAGGAGAGAGGAGGAGAGAGGAGGAAGAGAGAGGAGGAAGAGAGAGGAGGAAGAGAGAGGAAGAGCAGAGAAGAGGAGGAGAGAGGAGAAAGAGATATGAGGAAGAGAGAGGAGGAAGAGAGAAGAGGAAGAGAGAGGAAGAGGAGAGAGGAGGAAGAGAGAGGAGGAAGAGAGAGGAGGAAGAGAGAGGAGGAAGAGAGAGGAGTAGGAGAGAGGAGGAAGAGACAGGAGGAAGGGTGAGGTGGATGAGAGAGGAGGAAGAGAGAGGAAGAGGAGAGAGGAGGAAGAGAGAGGAGGAAGAGAGAGGAGGAAGAGACAGGAGGAAGAGAGAGGAGGAAGAGTGAGGAGGAAGGGAGAGGACAAAGAGAGAGGAAGAAGTGAGAGGAAGAGGAGAGAGGAGGAAGAGAGAGGAGGAAAAGAGTGGAGGAAGAGAGAGGAGGAAGAGGGAGGAGGAAGAGAGAGGAGGAAGGGAGACGAGGAAGAGAGAGGAGGAAGAGAGAGGAGGAAGAGAGAGGAGGAAGGAAGAGGAGGAAGAGAGAGGAAGAGGAGAGAGCAGGAAGAGAGAGGAGAAAGAGAGAGGAGGAAGAGAGAGGAGGAAGAGAGAGGAGGAAGAGAGAGCAGGAAGAGAAAGGAGGAAGAGAGAAGAGAAAGAGAGAGGAAGAGGAGAGAGGAGGAAGAGAGAAGAGGAAGAGAGAGGAGGAAGAGAGAGGAAGAAGAGAGAGGAAGAGGAGAGAAGAGGAAGAGAGAGGAGGAAGAGAGAGGAGGACGAGAGAGGAGGAAGAGAGAGGAGGAAGAGAGAGGAGAAAGGGAGACGAGGGAGAGAGAGGAGGAAGAGAGAGGAGGAAGAGTGAGGAGGAAGGGAGAGGACGAAGAGAGAAGAAGAAGTGAGAGGAAAAGGAGAGAGGAGGAAGGGAGAGGAGGAAGAGAGAGGAAGAAGAGAGAGGAAGAGGAGAGAGGAGGAAGAGAGAAGAGGAAGAGAGAGGAGGAAGAGAGAGGAGGAAGAGAGAGGAGGAAGAGAGAGTAGGAAGAGAGAGGAGGAAGAGAGAGGAGGAAGAGAGAGGAGGAAGAGAGAGGAAGACAGAGAGGAGGAAGAGAGTGGAGAAAGAGAGACGAGGAAGAGAGAGGAGGAAGAGTGAGGAGGAAGAGTGAAGAGGAAGGCAGAGGACGAAGAGAGAGGAAGAAGTGAGAGGAAGAGGAGAGAGGAGGAAGAGAGAGGGGGAAGAGAGAGGAGGAAGAGAGAGGAAGAAGAGAGAGGAAGAGGAGAGAGGAGTAGGAGAGAGGAGGAAGAGAGAGGAGGAAGGGTGAGGTGGATGAGAGATGAGGAAGAGAGAGGAAGAGGAGAGAGGAGGAAGAGAGAGGAGGAAGAGAGAGGAGGAAGAGAGAGGAGGAAGAGTGAGGAGGAAGGGAGAGGACGAAGAGAGAGGAAGAAGTGAGAGGAAGAGGAGAGAGGAGGAAGAGAGAGGAGGAAGACAGAGGAGGAGGAGAGAGGAGGAAGAGAGAGGAAGAGGAGAGAGGAGGAAGGGAGAGGAGAAAGGGAGACGAGGAAGAGAGAGGAGGAAGAGAGAGGAGGAAGATTGAGGAGGAAGAGAGAAGAGGAACTGAGAGGAAGAGGAGAGAGGAGGAAGAGAGAGGAGGAAGAGAGAGGAGGAAGAGGGAGGAGGAATAGAGAGGGGGAAGAGAGAGGAAGAAGAGAGAGGAAGAGGAGGGAGGAGGAAGAGAGAGGAGTAAGAGAGAGGAGGAAGAGAGAGGAGGAAGAGAGAGGAAGAGCAGAGAGGAGGAAGAGAGAGGAAAAGGAGAGAGTAGGAAGTAGAGAAGAGGAAGAAAGAGGAGGAAGAGAGAGGAGGAAGAGAGAGGAGACAGGAGGAGAGAGGAGGAAGAGAGAGGACGAAGAGAGAGGAGGAAGAGAGAGGGGGAAGAGAGAGGAAGAAGAGAGAGGAAGAGGAGGGCGGAGGACGAGAGTGGAGTAACAGAGAGGAGGAAGAGAGAGGAGGAAGAGAGAGGTGGAAGAGAGAGGAAGAGGAGAGAGAAGGAAGATTGAGGAGGAAGAGAGAGGAGGAAGAGAGAGGAAGAGGAGACAGCAGGAAGAGAGAGGATAAAGAGAGAGGAGGAAGAGAGAGGAGGAAGAGAGAGGAGGAAGAGAGAGGAAGAGGAGAGAGGAGGAAGAGGAGAGAGGAGGAAGAGAGAGGAAGAAGAGAGAGGAAGAGGAGAGAGGAGGAAGAGAGAGGAGGAAGAGAGAGGAAGAGCAGAGAGGAGGAGGACAGAGGAGGAAGAGAGAGGAGGAAGAGAGAGGAGGAAGAGTGACGAGGAAGGCAGAGGACGAAGAGAGAGGAAGAAGTGAGAGGAAGAGGAGAGAGGAGGAAGAGAGAGGAGGAAGAGAGAGGAGGAAGAGGGAGGAGGAAGGGGGACGAGGAAGAGAGAGGAAGAAGAGAGAGGAAGAGGAGAGAGGAGGAAGAGAGAGGAAAAGGAGAGAGAAGGAAGGGAGAGGAGGAAGAGAGAGGAAGAAGAGAAAGGAAGAGGAGAGAGGAGGAAGAGAGAGGAGGAAGAGAGAGGAGGAAGAGAGAGGAGGAAGAGAGTGGAGGAAGAGAGAGGAAGATCAGAGACGAGGAAGAGAGAGGAGAAAGAGAGACGAGGAAGAGAGAGAAGGAAGAGAGAGGAGGAAGAGTGAGGAGGAAGGCAGAGGACGAAGAGAGAGGAAGAAGTGAGAGGAAGAGGAGAGAGGAGGAAGAGAGAGGAGGAAGAGAGAGGAGGAAGAGCGAGGAGGAAGAGAGAGGAAGAGGAGAGAGGAGGAGAGAGGAGGAAGAATGAGGAGTAAGGGAGAGCAGGAGAGAGATGAGGAAGAGAGAGAAGGAAGAGAGAGGAGGAAGAGAGAGGAGGAAGAGTGAGGAGGAAGGGAGAGGACGAAGAGAGAGGAAGAAGTGAGAGGAAGAGGAGAGAGGAGGAAGGGAGAGGAGGAAGAGAGAGGAGGAAGAGAGAGGAGGAAGAGAGAGGAGGAAGAGGGCCGAGGAAGGGAGACGAGGAAGAGAGAGGAAGAAGAGAGAGGAAGAGGAAAGAGGAGGAAGAGAGAGGAAGAGGAGAGAGTAGGAAGTATAGAAGAGGAAGAGAGAGTAGGAAGAGAGAGGAGGAAGAGAGAGGGAGAGAGGAGGAGAGAGGAGGAAGAAAGAGGACGAAGAGAGAGGAGGAAGAGAGAGGAGGAAGAGAGGAGGAAGAGAGAGGAGGAAGAGAGAGGAGGAAGAGAGAGGAGGAAGAGAGAGGAGGAAGAGAGAGGAAGACCAGAGAGGAGGAAGAGAGACGAGAAAGAGAGAGGAGGAAGAGAGAGAAGGAAGAGAGAGGAGGAAGAGTGAGGAGGAAGGGAGAGGACGAAGAGAGAAGAAGAAGTGAGAGGAAAAGGAGAGAGGAGGAAGGGAGAGGAGGAAGAGAGAGGAAGAAGAGAGAGGAAGAGGAGAGAGGAGGAAGAGAGAGGAGGAAGAGAGAGGAGGAAGAGAGAGGAGGAAGGGAGACGAGGAAGAGAGAGGAAGAAGAGAGAGGAGGAAGAGAGTGTAGGAAGAGAGACGAGGAAGAGAGAGGAGGAAGAGAGAGGAGGAAGAGAGAGGAGGAAGAGAGAGGAAGATAAGAGAGGAGGAAGAGAGAGGAGAAAGAGAGTCGAGGAAGAGAGAGAAGGAAGAGAGAGGAGGAAGAGTGAGGAGGAAGGCAGACGATGAAGAGAGAGGAAGAAGTGAGAGGAAGAGGAGAGAGGAGGAAGAGAGAGGAGGAAGAGAGAGGAGGAAGAGAGAGGAGGAAGAGAGAGGAGGAAGAGAGAGGAAGATCAGAGAGGAGGAAGAGAGAGGAGAAAGAAAGACGACGAAGAGAGAGAAGGAAGAGAAAGGAGGAAGAGTGAGGAGGAAGGCAGAGGACGAAGAGAGGAAGAAGTGAGAGGAAGAGGAGAGAGGAGGAAGGGAGAGGAGGAAGAGAGAGGAGGAAGAGAGAGGAGGAAGAGAGAGGAGGAAGAGAGAGGAAGATCAGAGAGGAGGAAGAGAGAGGAGATAGAGAGAGGAGGAAGAGAGAGAAGGAAGAGAGAGGAGGAAGAGTGAGGAGGAAGGCAGACGATGAAGAGAGAGGAAGAAGTGAGAGGAAGAGGAGAGAGGAGGAAGAGAGAGGAGAAAGAGAGAGGAGGAAGAGAGAGGAGGAAGAGAGAGGAGGAAGAGAGAGGAAGATCAGAGAGGAGGAAGAGAGAGGAGAAAGAAAGATGACGAAGAGAGAGAAGGAAGAGAAAGGAGGAAGAGTGAGGAGGAAGGCAGAGGACGAAGAGAGGAAGAAGTGAGAGGAAGAGGAGAGAGGAGGAAGGGAGAGGAGGAAGAGAGAGGAGGAAGAGAGAGGAGGAAGAGAGAGGAGGAAGAGGGAGGAGGAAGGGAGACGAGGAAGAGAGAGGAAGAAGAGAGAGGAAGAGGAGAGAGGAGGAAGAGAGAGGAGGAAGAGAGAGGAAGAGGAGAGACTAGGAAGTATAGAAGAGGAATAGAGAGGAGGAAGAGAGAGGAGGAAGAGAGAGGGAGAGAGGAGGAGAGAGGAGGAAGAAAGAGGACGAAGAGAGAGGAGGAAGAGAGAGGAGGAAGAGAGAGGAAGAGGAGAGAGGAAGAGGAGAGAGGAGGAGAGAGGAGGAAGAGAGAGGAAGAGGAGAGAGGAGGAGAGAGGAGGAAGAGTGAGGAGGAAGGGAGAGCAGGAGAGGGACGAGGAAGAGAGAGAAGGAAGAGAGAGGAGGAAGAGTGAGGAGGAAGGGAGAGGACGAAGAGAGGAAGAAGTGAGAGGAATAGGAGAGAGGAGGAAGGGAGAGGAGGAAGAGAGAGGAGGAAGAGAGAGGACGAAGAGAGAGGAGGAAGAGGAGGAGGAATGGAGACGAGGAAGAGAGAGGAAGAAGAGAGAGGAAGAGGAGAGAGGAGGAAGAGAGAGGAGGAAGAGAGAGGAAGAGGAGAGAGTAGGAAGTATAGAAGAGGAATAGAGAGGAGGAAGAGAGAGGAGGAAGAGAGAGGGAGAGAGGAGGAGAGAGGAGGAAGAAAGAGGACGAAGAGAGAGGAGGAAGATAGAGGAGGAAGAGAGAGGAAGAGGAGAGAGGAAGAGCAGAGAGGAGGAGGAGAGAGGAGAAAGAGATATGAGGAGAGAGATGAGGAAGAGAGAGGAGGAAGAGAGAGGAGGAAGAGAGAGGAAGAGGAGAGAGGAGGAGAGAGGAGGAAGAGAGAGGAGGAAGAGAGAGGAGGAAGAGAGAGGAAGAGTAGAGAGGAGGAGGAGAGAGGAGAATGAGATATGAGGAAGAGAGAGGAGGAAGAGAGAGGAGGAAGAGAGAGGAAGAGGAGAGAGGAGGAAGAGAGAGGAGGAAGAGAGAGGAGAAGAGAGTGGAGGAAGAGAGGAGTAGGAGAGAGGAGGAAGAGAGAGGAGGAAGGGTGAGGTGGAAGAGAGAGGAAGAGGAGAGAGGGGGAAGAGAGAGGAGGAAGAGAGAGGAGGAAGAGAGAGGAGGAAGAGTGAGGAGGAAGGGAGAGGACGAAGAGAGAGGAAGAAGTGAGAGGAAGAGGAGAGAGGAGGAAGAGAGAGGACGAAGAGAGAGGAGGAGGAGAGAAGAGGAAGAGAGAGGAAGAGGAGAGAGGAGGAAGGGAGAGGAGAAAGAGAGACGAGGAAGAGAGAGGAGGAAGAGAGAGGAGGAAGATTGAGGAGGAAGAGAGAGGAAGAAGTGAGAGGAAGAGGAGAGAGCAGAAGAGAGAGCAGGAAGAGAGAGGAGGAAGAGAGAGGAGGAAGAGAGAGGAAGAGGAGAGAGGAGGAGAGAGGAGCAAGAGAGAGGAAGAAGAGAGAGGAGGAAGAGAGAGGAAGAGGAGAGAGGAGGAGGAGAGAGGAGAAAGAGATATGAGGAAGAGAGAGGAGGAAGAGAGAGGAGGAAGAGAGAGGAAGAGGAGAGAGGAAGAGGAGAGAGGAGGAGAGAGGAGGAAGAGAGAGGAAGAGGAGAGAGGAGGAGAGAGGAGGAAGAGAGAGGAAGAAGAGAGAGGAGGAAGAGAGAGGAAGAGCAGAGAGGAGGAGGAGAGAGGAGAAAGAGATATGAGGAAGAGAGAGGAGGAGAGAGAGGAGGAAGAGAGAGGAGGAAGAGAGAGGAAGAGGAGAGAGGAGGAGAGAGGAGGAAGAGAGAGGAGGAAGAGAGAGGAGGAAGAGAGAGGAAGAGCAGAGAAGAGGAGGAGAGAGGAGAAAGAGATATGAGGAAGAGAGAGGAGAAGAGAGAAGAGGAAGAGAGAGGAAGAGGAGAGAGGAGGAAGAGAGAGGAGGAAGAGAGAGGAGGAAGAGAGAGGAGGAAGAGAGAGGAGTAGGAGAGAGGAGGAAGAGACAGGAGGAAGGGTGAGGTGGATGAGAGAGGAGGAAGAGAGAGGAAGAGGAGAGAGGAGGAAGAGAGAGGAGGAAGAGAGAGGAGGAAGAGACAGGAGGAAGAGAGAGGAGGAAGAGTGAGGAGGAAGGGAGAGGACAAAGAGAGAGGAAGAAGTGAGAGGAAGAGGAGAGAGGAGGAAGAGAGAGGAGGAAAAGAGTGGAGGAAGAGAGAGGAGGAAGAGGGAGGAGGAAGAGAGAGGAGGAAGGGAGACGAGGAAGAGAGAGGAGGAAGAGAGAGGAGGAAGAGAGAGGAGGAAGGAAGAGGAGGAAGAGAGAGGAAGAGGAGAGAGCAGGAAGAGAGAGGAGAAAGAGAGAGGAGGAAGAGAGAGGAGGAAGAGAGAGGAGGAAGAGAGAGCAGGAAGAGAAAGGAGGAAGAGAGAAGAGAAAGAGAGAGGAAGAGGAGAGAGGAGGAAGAGAGAAGAGGAAGAGAGAGGAGGAAGAGAGAGGAAGAAGAGAGAGGAAGAGGAGAGAAGAGGAAGAGAGAGGAGGAAGAGAGAGGAGGACGAGAGAGGAGGAAGAGAGAGGAGGAAGAGAGAGGAGAAAGGGAGACGAGGGAGAGAGAGGAGGAAGAGAGAGGAGGAAGAGTGAGGAGGAAGGGAGAGGACGAAGCGAGAAGAAGAAGTGAGAGGAAAAGGAGAGAGGAGGAAGGGAGAGGAGGAAGAGAGAGGAAGAAGAGAGAGGAAGAGGAGAGAGGAGGAAGAGAGAGAGGAAGAGAGAGGAGGAAGAGAGAGGAGGAAGAGAGAGGAGGAAGAGAGAGTAGGAAGAGAGAGGAGGAAGAGAGAGGAGGAAGAGAGAGGAGGAAGAGAGAGGAAGACAGAGAGGAGGAAGAGAGTGGAGAAAGAGAGACGAGGAAGAGAGAGGAGGAAGAGTGAGGAGGAAGAGTGAAGAGGAAGGCAGAGGACGAAGAGAGAGGAAGAAGTGAGAGGAAGAGGAGAGAGGAGGAAGAGAGAGGGGGAAGAGAGAGGAGGAAGAGAGAGGAAGAAGAGAGAGGAAGAGGAGAGAGGAGGAAGAGAGAGGAGGATGAGTGAGGAGAAAGAGAGAGGAAGAGGAGAGAGGAGGACAGAGGAGGAAGAGAGAGGAGGAAGAGGGAGGAGGAAGAGAGAGGAGGAAGAGAGAGGAGGAAGAGAGAGGAGGAAGAGAGAGGAAGAAGAGAGAGGAGGAAGAGAGAGGAGGAAGAGAGAGGAAGAGGAGAGAGGAGGAGCAGAGAGTATGAAGAGTGAGGAGGAAGAGAGAGGAGGAAGAAAGAGGAGGAAGAGAGAGGAAGAGCAGAGAGGAGGAAGAGAGAGGAGGAAGAGAGAGGAAGAGCAGAGAGGAGGAGGACAGAGGAGGAAGAGAGAGGAGGAAGAAAGAGGACGTAGAGAGAGGAAGAAGAGAGACGAGGAACAGAGAGGAAGAGGAGAGAGGAGGGGTGAGGAGGAAGAGAGAGGAGGAAGAGAGAGGAGGAAGAGAGAGGAGGAAGAGAGAGGAGGAAGAGAGAGGAGGAAGAGAGAGGAGGAAGAGAGAGGAAGATCAGAGAGGAGGAAGAGAGCGGAAGAAGAGAGAGGAAGAGGAGAGAGGAGGAAGAGAGAGGAGGAAGAGAGAGGAAGAGCAGAGAGGAGGAGTGAGGAGGTAGAGAGAGGAGGAAGAGAGAGGAGGAAGAGAGATGAGGAAGAGAGAGGAGGAAGAGAGAGCAGGAAGAGAGAGGAGGAAGAGAGAGGAGGAAGAGAGAGGAAGATCAGAGAGGAGGAAGAGTGAGGAGGAAGGCAGAGGACGAAGAGAGAGGAAGAAGTGAGAGGAAGAGGAGAGAGGAGGAAGAGAGAGGAGGAAGAGAGAGGAGGAAGAGAGAGGAGGAAGAGAGAGGAGGAAGGGAGACGAGTAAGAGAGAGGAAGAAGAGAGAGGAAGAGGAGAGAGGAGGAAGAGAGAGGAAAAGGAGAGTGTAGGAATTAGAGAAGAGGAAGAGAGAGGAGGAAGAGACAGGAGGAAGAGAGAGGGAGACTAGAGGAGAGAGGAGGAAGAGAGAGGACGAAGAGAGAGGAGGAAGAGAGAGGGGGAAGAGAGAAGAGGAAGAGAGAGGAGGAAGAGAGAGGAGGAAGAGAGAGGGAGACAGGAGGAGTGAGGAGGAAGAGAGAGGACGAAGAGAGAGGAGGAAGAGAGAGGGGGAAGAGAGAGGAAGAAGAGAGAGGAAGAGGAGGGAGGAGGAAGAGAGTGGAGTAAGAGAGAGGAGGAAGAGAGAGGAGGAAGAGAGAGGAAGAAGAGAGAGGAAGAGGAGAGAGAAGGAAGAGAGAGGTGGAAGAGAGAGGAGCAAGAGAGAGGAGGAAGAGAGAGGAAGAGGAGAGAGGAAGAGGAGAGAGGAGGAGAGAGGAGGAAGAGAGAGAGGAAGAGAGAGGAGGAAGAGAGAGGAGGAAGAGAGAGGAGGAAGCGAGAGGTGGAAGAGAAAGGAAGAGGAGAGAGGAGGAGCAGAGAGGAGGAAGAGAGAGGAGAAAGAGAGACGAGGAAGAGAGAGAAGGAAGAGAGAGGAGGAAGAGAGAGGAGGAAGAGTGAGGAGGAAGGGAGAGGGCGAAGAGAGAAGAAGAAGTGAGAGGAAAAGGAGAGAGGAGGAAGGGAGAGGAGGAAGAGAGAGGAAGAAGAGAGAGGAAGAGGAGAGAGGAGGAGGAGAGAGGAGAAAGAGATATGAGGAAGAGAGAGGAGGAAGAGAGAGGAGGAAGAGAGAGGAAGAGGAGAGAGGAAGAGGAGAGAGGAGGAGAGAGGAGGAAGAGAGAGGAAGAGGAGAGAGGAGGAGAGAGGAGGAAGAGAGAGGAAGAGGAGAGAGGAGGAAGAGAGAGGAGGAAGAGAGAGGAGGAAGAGAGTGGAGGAAGAGAGGAGTAGGAGAGAGGAGGAAGAGAGAGGAGGAAGGGTGAGGTGGAAGAGAGAGGAAGAGGAGAGAGGGGGAAGAGAGAGGAGGAAGAGAGAGGAGGAAGAGAGAGGAGGAAGAGTGAGGAGGAAGGGAGAGGACGAAGAGAGAGGAAGAAGTGAGAGGAAGAGGAGAGAGGAGGAAGAGAGAGGACGAAGAGAGAGGAGGAGGAGAGAAGAGGAAGAGAGAGGAAGAGGAGAGAGGAGGAAGGGAGAGGAGAAAGAGAGACGAGGAAGAGAGAGGAGGAAGAGAGAGGAGGAAGATTGAGGAGGAAGAGAGAGGAAGAAGTGAGAGGAAGAGGAGAGAGCAGGAAGAGAGAGCAGGAAGAGAGAGGAGGAAGAGAGAGGAGGAAGAGAGAGGAAGAGGAGAGAGGAGGAGAGAGGAGCAAGAGAGAGGAAGAAGAGAGAGGAGGAAGAGAGAGGAAGAGGAGAGAGGAGGAGGAGAGAGGAGAAAGAGATATGAGGAAGAGAGAGGAGGAAGAGAGAGGAGGAAGAGAGAGGAAGAGGAGAGAGGAAGAGGAGAGAGGAGGAGAGAGGAGGAAGAGAGAGGAAGAGGAGAGAGGAGGAGAGAGGAGGAAGAGAGAGGAAGAAGAGAGAGGAGGAAGAGAGAGGAAGAGCAGAGAGGAGGAGGAGAGAGGAGAAAGAGATATGAGGAAGAGAGAGGAGGAAGAGAGAGGAGGAAGAGAGAGGAGGAAGAGAGAGGAAGAGGAGAGAGGAGGAGAGAGGAGGAAGAGAGAGGAGGAAGAGAGAGGAGGAAGAGAGAGGAAGAGCAGAGAAGAGGAGGAGAGAGGAGAAAGAGATATGAGGAAGAGAGAGGAGGAAGAGAGAAGAGGAAGAGAGAGGAAGAGGAGAGAGGAGGAAGAGAGAGGAGGAAGAGAGAGGAGGAAGAGAGAGGAGGAAGAGAGAGGAGTAGGAGAGAGGAGGAAGAGACAGGAGGAAGGGTGAGGTGGATGAGAGAGGAGGAAGAGAGAGGAAGAGGAGAGAGGAGGAAGAGAGAGGAGGAAGAGAGAGGAGGAAGAGACAGGAGGAAGAGAGAGGAGGAAGAGTGAGGAGGAAG
The DNA here is from genome assembly GCA_030819815.1 of Strix occidentalis. Lineage (NCBI taxonomy): Eukaryota > Metazoa > Chordata > Aves > Strigiformes > Strigidae > Strix > Strix occidentalis. The sequence goes on from JASWHU010000269.1 coordinate 114,744, forward strand.
GGAGAGGACAAAGAGAGAGGAAGAAGTGAGAGGAAGAGGAGAGAGGAGGAAGAGAGAGGAGGAAAAGAGTGGAGGAAGAGAGAGGAGGAAGAGGGAGGAGGAAGAGAGAGGAGGAAGGGAGACGAGGAAGAGAGAGGAGGAAGAGAGAGGAGGAAGAGAGAGGAGGAAGGAAGAGGAGGAAGAGAGAGGAAGAGGAGAGAGCAGGAAGAGAGAGGAGAAAGAGAGAGGAGGAAGAGAGAGGAGGAAGAGAGAGGAGGAAGAGAGAGCAGGAAGAGAAAGGAGGAAGAGAGAAGAGAAAGAGAGAGGAAGAGGAGAGAGGAGGAAGAGAGAAGAGGAAGAGAGAGGAGGAAGAGAGAGGAAGAAGAGAGAGGAAGAGGAGAGAAGAGGAAGAGAGAGGAGGAAGAGAGAGGAGGACGAGAGAGGAGGAAGAGAGAGGAGGAAGAGAGAGGAGAAAGGGAGACGAGGGAGAGAGAGGAGGAAGAGAGAGGAGGAAGAGTGAGGAGGAAGGGAGAGGACGAAGCGAGAAGAAGAAGTGAGAGGAAAAGGAGAGAGGAGGAAGGGAGAGGAGGAAGAGAGAGGAAGAAGAGAGAGGAAGAGGAGAGAGGAGGAAGAGAGAAGAGGAAGAGAGAGGAGGAAGAGAGAGGAGGAAGAGAGAGGAGGAAGAGAGAGTAGGAAGAGAGAGGAGGAAGAGAGAGGAGGAAGAGAGAGGAGGAAGAGAGAGGAAGACAGAGAGGAGGAAGAGAGTGGAGAAAGAGAGACGAGGAAGAGAGAGGAGGAAGAGTGAGGAGGAAGAGTGAAGAGGAAGGCAGAGGACGAAGAGAGAGGAAGAAGTGAGAGGAAGAGGAGAGAGGAGGAAGAGAGAGGGGGAAGAGAGAGGAGGAAGAGAGAGGAAGAAGAGAGAGGAAGAGGAGAGAGGAGGAAGAGAGAGGAGGATGAGTGAGGAGAAAGAGAGAGGAAGAGGAGAGAGGAGGACAGAGGAGGAAGAGAGAGGAGGAAGAGGGAGGAGGAAGAGAGAGGAGGAAGAGAGAGGAGGAAGAGAGAGGAGGAAGAGAGAGGAAGAAGAGAGAGGAGGAAGAGAGAGGAGGAAGAGAGAGGAAGAGGAGAGAGGAGGAGCAGAGAGTATGAAGAGTGAGGAGGAAGAGAGAGGAGGAAGAAAGAGGAGGAAGAGAGAGGAAGAGCAGAGAGGAGGAAGAGAGAGGAGGAAGAGAGAGGAAGAGCAGAGAGGAGGAGGACAGAGGAGGAAGAGAGAGGAGGAAGAAAGAGGACGTAGAGAGAGGAAGAAGAGAGACGAGGAACAGAGAGGAAGAGGAGAGAGGAGGGGTGAGGAGGAAGAGAGAGGAGGAAGAGAGAGGAGGAAGAGAGAGGAGGAAGAGAGAGGAGGAAGAGAGAGGAGGAAGAGAGAGGAGGAAGAGAGAGGAAGATCAGAGAGGAGGAAGAGAGCAGAAGAAGAGAGAGGAAGAGGAGAGAGGAGGAAGAGAGAGGAGGAAGAGAGAGGAAGAGCAGAGAGGAGGAGTGAGGAGGTAGAGAGAGGAGGAAGAGAGAGGAGGAAGAGAGATGAGGAAGAGAGAGGAGGAAGAGAGAGCAGGAAGAGAGAGGAGGAAGAGAGAGGAGGAAGAGAGAGGAAGATCAGAGAGGAGGAAGAGTGAGGAGGAAGGCAGAGGACGAAGAGAGAGGAAGAAGTGAGAGGAAGAGGAGAGAGGAGGAAGAGAGAGGAGGAAGAGAGAGGAGGAAGAGAGAGGAGGAAGAGAGAGGAGGAAGGGAGACGAGTAAGAGAGAGGAAGAAGAGAGAGGAAGAGGAGAGAGGAGGAAGAGAGAGGAAAAGGAGAGTGTAGGAATTAGAGAAGAGGAAGAGAGAGGAGGAAGAGACAGGAGGAAGAGAGAGGGAGACTAGAGGAGAGAGGAGGAAGAGAGAGGACGAAGAGAGAGGAGGAAGAGAGAGGGGGAAGAGAGAAGAGGAAGAGAGAGGAGGAAGAGAGAGGAGGAAGAGAGAGGGAGACAGGAGGAGTGAGGAGGAAGAGAGAGGACGAAGAGAGAGGAGGAAGAGAGAGGGGGAAGAGAGAGGAAGAAGAGAGAGGAAGAGGAGGGAGGAGGAAGAGAGTGGAGTAAGAGAGAGGAGGAAGAGAGAGGAGGAAGAGAGAGGAAGAAGAGAGAGGAAGAGGAGAGAGAAGGAAGAGAGAGGTGGAAGAGAGAGGAGCAAGAGAGAGGAGGAAGAGAGAGGAAGAGGAGAGAGGAAGAGGAGAGAGGAGGAGAGAGGAGGAAGAGAGAGAGGAAGAGAGAGGAGGAAGAGAGAGGAGGAAGAGAGAGGAGGAAGAGAGAGGTGGAAGAGAAAGGAAGAGGAGAGAGGAGGAGCAGAGAGGAGGAAGAGAGAGGAGAAAGAGAGACGAGGAAGAGAGAGAAGGAAGAGAGAGGAGGAAGAGAGAGGAGGAAGAGTGAGGAGGAAGGGAGAGGGCGAAGAGAGAAGAAGAAGTGAGAGGAAAAGGAGAGAGGAGGAAGGGAGAGGAGGAAGAGAGAGGAAGAAGAGAGAGGAAGAGGAGAGAGGAGGAGGAGAGAGGAGAAAGAGATATGAGGAAGAGAGAGGAGGAAGAGAGAGGAGGAAGAGAGAGGAAGAGGAGAGAGGAAGAGGAGAGAGGAGGAGAGAGGAGGAAGAGAGAGGAAGAGGAGAGAGGAGGAGAGAGGAGGAAGAGAGAGGAAGAAGAGAGAGGAGGAAGAGAGAGGAAGAGCAGAGAGGAGGAGGAGAGAGGAGAAAGAGATATGAGGAAGAGAGAGAAGGAAGAGAGAGGAGGAAGAGAGAGGAGGAAGAGAGAGGAAGAGGAGAGAGGAGGAGAGAGGAGGAAGAGAGAGGAGGAAGAGAGAGGAGGAAGAGAGAGGAAGAGCAGAGAAGAGGAGGAGAGAGGAGAAAGAGATATGAGGAAGAGAGAGGAGGAAGAGAGAAGAGGAAGAGAGAGGAAGAGGAGAGAGGAGGAAGAGAGAGGAGGAAGAGAGAGGAGGAAGAGAGAGGAGGAAGAGAGAGGAGTAGGAGAGAGGAGGAAGAGACAGGAGGAAGGGTGAGGTGGATGAGAGAGGAGGAAGAGAGAGGAAGAGGAGAGAGGAGGAAGAGAGAGGAGGAAGAGAGAGGAGGAAGAGACAGGAGGAAGAGAGAGGAGGAAGAGTGAGGAGGAAGGGAGAGGACAAAGAGAGAGGAAGAAGTGAGAGGAAGAGGAGAGAGGAGGAAGAGAGAGGAGGAAAAGAGTGGAGGAAGAGAGAGGAGGAAGAGGGAGGAGGAAGAGAGAGGAGGAAGGGAGACGAGGAAGAGAGAGGAGGAAAAGAGAGGAGGAAGAGAGAGGAGGAAGAGAGAGCAGGAAGAGAAAGGAGGAAGAGAGAAGAGAAAGAGAGAGGAAGAGGAGAGAGGAGGAAGAGAGAAGAGGAAGAGAGAGGAGGAAGAGAGAGGAAGAAGAGAGAGGAAGAGGAGAGAAGAGGAAGAGAGAGGAGGAAGAGAGAGGAGGACGAGAGAGGAGGAAGAGAGAGGAGGAAGAGAGAGGAGAAAGGGAGACGAGGGAGAGAGAGGAGGAAGAGAGAGGAGGAAGAGTGAGGAGGAAGGGAGAGGACGAAGAGAGAAGAAGAAGTGAGAGGAAAAGGAGAGAGGAGGAAGGGAGAGGAGGAAGAGAGAGGAAGAAGAGAGAGGAAGAGGAGAGAGGAGGAAGAGAGAAGAGGAAGAGAGAGGAGGAAGAGAGAGGAGGAAGAGAGAGGAGGAAGAGAGAGTAGGAAGAGAGAGGAGGAAGAGAGAGGAGGAAGAGAGAGGAGGAAGAGAGAGGAAGACAGAGAGGAGGAAGAGAGTGGAGAAAGAGAGACGAGGAAGAGAGAGGAGGAAGAGTGAGGAGGAAGAGTGAAGAGGAAGGCAGAGGACGAAGAGAGAGGAAGAAGTGAGAGGAAGAGGAGAGAGGAGGAAGAGAGAGGGGGAAGAGAGAGGAGGAAGAGAGAGGAAGAAGAGAGAGGAAGAGGAGAGAGGAGGAAGAGAGAGGAGGATGAGTGAGGAGAAAGAGAGAGGAAGAGGAGAGAGGAGGACAGAGGAGGAAGAGAGAGGAGGAAGAGGGAGGAGGAAGAGAGAGGAGGAAGAGAGAGGAGGAAGAGAGAGGAGGAAGAGAGAGGAAGAAGAGAGAGGAGGAAGAGAGAGGAGGAAGAGAGAGGAAGAGGAGAGAGGAGGAGCAGAGAGTATGAAGAGTGAGGAGGAAGAGAGAGGAGGAAGAAAGAGGAGGAAGAGAGAGGAAGAGCAGAGAGGAGGAAGAGAGAGGAGGAAGAGAGAGGAAGAGCAGAGAGGAGGAGGACAGAGGAGGAAGAGAGAGGAGGAAGAAAGAGGACGTAGAGAGAGGAAGAAGAGAGACGAGGAACAGAGAGGAAGAGGAGAGAGGAGGGGTGAGGAGGAAGAGAGAGGAGGAAGAGAGAGGAGGAAGAGAGAGGAGGAAGAGAGAGGAGGAAGAGAGAGGAGGAAGAGAGAGGAGGAAGAGAGAGGAAGATCAGAGAGGAGGAAGAGAGCGGAAGAAGAGAGAGGAAGAGGAGAGAGGAGGAAGAGAGAGGAGGAAGAGAGAGGAAGAGCAGAGAGGAGGAGTGAGGAGGTAGAGAGAGGAGGAAGAGAGAGGAGGAAGAGAGATGAGGAAGAGAGAGGAGGAAGAGAGAGCAGGAAGAGAGAGGAGGAAGAGAGAGGAGGAAGAGAGAGGAAGATCAGAGAGGAGGAAGAGTGAGGAGGAAGGCAGAGGACGAAGAGAGAGGAAGAAGTGAGAGGAAGAGGAGAGAGGAGGAAGAGAGAGGAGGAAGAGAGAGGAGGAAGAGAGAGGAGGAAGAGAGAGGAGGAAGGGAGACGAGTAAGAGAGAGGAAGAAGAGAGAGGAAGAGGAGAGAGGAGGAAGAGAGAGGAAAAGGAGAGTGTAGGAATTAGAGAAGAGGAAGAGAGAGGAGGAAGAGACAGGAGGAAGAGAGAGGGAGACTAGAGGAGAGAGGAGGAAGAGAGAGGACGAAGAGAGAGGAGGAAGAGAGAGGGGGAAGAGAGAAGAGGAAGAGAGAGGAGGAAGAGAGAGGAGGAAGAGAGAGGGAGACAGGAGGAGTGAGGAGGAAGAGAGAGGACGAAGAGAGAGGAGGAAGAGAGAGGGGGAAGAGAGAGGAAGAAGAGAGAGGAAGAGGAGGGAGGAGGAAGAGAGTGGAGTAAGAGAGAGGAGGAAGAGAGAGGAGGAAGAGAGAGGAAGAAGAGAGAGGAAGAGGAGAGAGAAGGAAGAGAGAGGTGGAAGAGAGAGGAGCAAGAGAGAGGAGGAAGAGAGAGGAAGAGGAGAGAGGAAGAGGAGAGAGGAGGAGAGAGGAGGAAGAGAGAGAGGAAGAGAGAGGAGGAAGAGAGAGGAGGAAGAGAGAGGAGGAAGAGAGAGGTGGAAGAGAAAGGAAGAGGAGAGAGGAGGAGCAGAGAGGAGGAAGAGAGAGGAGAAAGAGAGACGAGGAAGAGAGAGAAGGAAGAGAGAGGAGGAAGAGAGAGGAGGAAGAGTGAGGAGGAAGGGAGAGGGCGAAGAGAGAAGAAGAAGTGAGAGGAAAAGGAGAGAGGAGGAAGGGAGAGGAGGAAGAGAGAGGAAGAAGAGAGAGGAAGAGGAGAGAGGAGGAAGAGAGAAGAGGAAGAGAGAGGAGGAAGAGAGAGGAGGAAGAGAGAGGAGGAAGAGAGAGTAGGAAGAGAGAGGAGGAAGAGAGAGGAGGAAGAGAGAGGAGGAAGAGAAAGGAAGATCAGAGAGGAGGAAGAGTAGAGGAGGAAGGCAGAGGACGAAGAGAGAGGAAGAAGTGAGAGGAAGAGGAGAGAGGAGGAAGAGAGAGGAGGAAGAGAGAGGAGGAAGAGAGAGGAGGAAGAGAGAGGAGGAAGGGAGACGAGTAAGAGAGAGGAAGAAGAGAGACAAGAGGAGAGAGGAGGAAGAGAGAGGAAAAGGAGAGTGTAGGAAGTAGAGAAGAGGAAGAGAGAGGAGGAAGAGACAGGAGGAAGAGAGAGGGAGACTAGAGGAGAGAGGAGGAAGAGAGAGGCCGAAGAGAGAGGAGGAAGAGAGAGGGGGAAGAGAGAAGAGGAAGAGAGAGGAGGAAGAGAGAGGAGGAAGAGAGAGGGAGACAGGAGGAGTGAGGAGGAAGAGAGAGGACGAAGAGAGAGGAGGAAGAGAGAGGGGGAAGAGAGAGGAAGAAGAGAGAGGAAGAGGAGGGAGGAGGAAGAGAGTGGAGTAAGAGAGAGGAGGAAGAGAGAGGAGGAAGAGAGAGGAAGAAGAGAGAGGAAGAGGAGAGAGAAGGAAGAGAGAGGTGGAAGAGAGAGGAGCAAGAGAGAGGAGGAAGAGAGAGGAAGAGGAGAGAGGAAGAGGAGAGAGGAGGAGAGAGGAGGAAGAGAGAGAGGAAGAGAGAGGAGGAAGAGAGAGGAGGAAGAGAGAGGAGGAAGAGAGAGGTGGAAGAGAAAGGAAGAGGAGAGAGGAGGAGCAGAGAGGAGGAAGAGAGAGGAGAAAGAGAGACGAGGAAGAGAGAGAAGGAAGAGAGAGGAGGAAGAGAGAGGAGGAAGAGTGAGGAGGAAGGGAGAGGGCGAAGAGAGAAGAAGAAGTGAGAGGAAAAGGAGAGAGGAGGAAGGGAGAGGAGGAAGAGAGAGGAAGAAGAGAGAGGAAGAGGAGAGAGGAGGAAGAGAGAAGAGGAAGAGAGAGGAGGAAGAGAGAGGAGGAAGAGAGAGGAGGAAGAGAGAGTAGGAAGAGAGAGGAGGAAGAGAGAGGAGGAAGAGAGAGGAGGAAGAGAGAGGAAGATCAGAGAGGAGGAAGAGAGTGGAGAAAGAGAGACGAGGAAGAGAGAGGAGGAAGAGTGAGGAGGAAGAGTGAGGAGGAAGGCAGAGGACGAAGAGAGAGGAAGAAGTGAGAGGAAGAGGAGAGAGGAGGAAGAGAGAGGAAAAGGAGAGAGTAGGAAGTAGAGAAGAGGAAGAGAGAGGAGGAAGAGAGAGGAGGAAGAGATAGGGAGACAGGAGGAGAGAGGAGGAAGAGAGAGGAGGAAGAGAGAGGAGGAAGAGAGAGGGGGAAGAGAGAGGAAGAAGAGAGAGGAAGAGGAGGGCGGAGGAAGAGAGTGGAGTAAGAGAGAGGAGGAAGAGAGAGGAGGAAGAGAGAGGTGGAAGAGAGAGGAAGAGGAGAGAGAAGGAAGATTGAGGAGGAAGAGAGAGGAGGAAGAGAGAGGAAGAGGAGACAGCAGGAAGAGAGAGGAGAAAGAGAGAGGAGGAAGAGAGAGGAGGAAGAGAGAGGAGGAAGAGAGAGGTGGAAGAGAGAGGAAGAGGAGAGAGGAGAAGAGAGAGGAGGAAGAGAGAGGAGGAAGAGAGAGGAGGAAGAGAGAGGAGTAAGAGAGAGGAGGAAGAGAGAGGAAGAGCAGAGACGAGGAAGAGAGAGGAAAAGGAGAGAGTACGAAGTAGAGAAGAGGAAGAGAGAAGAGGAAGAGAGAGGAGGAAGAGAGAGGAGGAAGGGAGAGGAAGAAGAGAGAGGAAGAGGAGGGAGGAGGAAGAGAGTGGAGTAAGAGAGAGGAGGAAGAGAGAGGAGGAAGAGAGAGGAAGAAGAGAGAGGAAGAGGAGAGAGAAGGAAGAGAGAGGTGGAAGAGAGAGGAGCAAGAGAGAGGAGGAAGAGAGAGGAAGAGGAGAGAGGAAGAGGAGAGAGGAGGAGAGAGGAGGAAGAGAGAGAGGAAGAGAGAGGAGGAAGAGAGAGGAGGAAGAGAGAGGAGGAAGAGAGAGGTGGAAGAGAAAGGAAGAGGAGAGAGGAGGAGCAGAGAGGAGGAAGAGAGAGGAGAAAGAGAGACGAGGAAGAGAGAGAAGGAAGAGAGAGGAGGAAGAGAGAGGAGGAAGAGTGAGGAGGAAGGGAGAGGACGAAGAGAGAAGAAGAAGTGAGAGGAAAATGAGAGAGGAGGAAGGGAGAGGAGGAAGAGAGAGGAAGAAGAGGGAGGAAGAGGAGAGAGGAGGAAGATTGAGGAGGAAGAGAGAGGAGGAAGAGAGAGGAAGATTAGACAGCAGGAAGAGAGAGGAGAAAGAGAGAGGAGGAAGAGAGAGGAGGAAGAGAGAGGAGGAAGAGAGAGGAGGAAGAGAGAGGAGGAAGAGAGAGGTGGAAGAGAGAGGAAGAGGAGAGAGGAGGAAGAGAGAGGAAGAAGAGAGAGGAAGAGGAGAGAGGAGGAAGAGAGAGGAGGAAGAGAGAGGAAGAGCAGAGAGGAGGAGTGAGGAGGTAGAGAGAGGAGGAAGAGAGAGGAGGAAGAGAGATGAGGAAGAGAGAGGAGGAAGAGAGAGCAGGAAGAGAGAGGAGGAAGAGAGAGGAGGAAGAGAGAGGAAGATCAGAGAGGAGGAAGAGAGAGGAGAAAGAGAGACGGGGAAGAGAGAGAAGGAAGATAGAGGAGGAAGAGTGAGGAGGAAGGCAGAGGACGAAGAGAGAGGAAGAAGTGAGAGGAAGAGGAGAGAGGAGGAAGAGAGAGGAGGAAGAGAGAGGAGGAAGAGAGAGGAGGAAGAGAGAGGAGGAAGGGAGACGAGTAAGAGAGAGGAAGAAGAGAGAGGAAGAGGAGAGAGGAGGAAGAGAGAGGAAAAGGAGAGTGTAGGAAGTAGAGAAGAGGAAGAGAGAGGAGGAAGAGACAGGAGGAAGAGAGAGGGAGACTAGAGGAGAGAGGAGGAAGAGAGAGGACGAAGAGAGAGGAGGAAGAGAGAGGGGGAAGAGAGAAGAGGAAGAGAGAGGAGGAAGAGAGAGGAGGAAGAGAGAGGGAGACAGGAGGAGTGAGGAGGAAGAGAGAGGACGAAGAGAGAGGAGGAAGAGAGAGGGGGAAGAGAGAGGAAGAAGAGAGAGGAAGAGGAGGGAGGAGGAAGAGAGTGGAGTAAGAGAGAGGAGGAAGAGAGAGGAGGAAGAGAGAGGAAGAAGAGAGAGGAAGAGGAGAGAGAAGGAGAGAGGAGGAAGAGAGAGAGGAAGAGAGAGGAGGAAGAGAGAGGAGGAAGAGAGAGGAGGAAGAGAGAGGTGGAAGAGAAAGGAAGAGGAGAGAGGAGGAGCAGAGAGGAGGAAGAGAGAGGAGAAAGAGAGACGAGGAAGAGAGAGAAGGAAGAGAGAGGAGGAAGAGAGAGGAGGAAGAGTGAGGAGGAAGGGAGAGGGCGAAGAGAGAAGAAGAAGTGAGAGGAAAAGGAGAGAGGAGGAAGGGAGAGGAGGAAGAGAGAGGAAGAAGAGAGAGGAAGAGGAGAGAGGAGGAAGAGAGAAGAGGAAGAGAGAGGAGGAAGAGAGAGGAGGAAGAGAGAGGAGGAAGAGAGAGGAGGAAGAGAGAGGAGGAAGAGAGAGGAGGAAGAGAGAGGAGGAAGAGAGAGGAAGATCAGAGAGGAGGAAGAGAGTGGAGAAAGAGAGACGAGGAAGAGAGAGGAGGAAGAGTGAGGAGGAAGAGTGAGGAGGAAGGCAGAGGACGAAGAGAGAGGAAGAAGTGAGAGGAAGAGGAGAGAGGAGGAAGAGAGAGGAAAAGGAGAGAGTAGGAAGTAGAGAAGAGGAAGAGAGAGGAGGAAGAGAGAGGAGGAAGAGAGAGGAAGAGGAGAGAGGAGGAGTGAGGAGGAAGAGAGAGGAGGAAGAGAGAGGAGGAAGAGAGAGTAGGAAGAGAGAGGAGGAAGAGAGAGGAGGAAGAGAGAGGAGGAAGAGAGAGGAGGAAGAGAGAGGAAGATCAGAGAGGAGGAAGAGAAAGGAGAAAGAGAGACGAGGAAGAGAGAGAAGGAAGAGAGAGGAGGAAGAGTGAGGAGGAAGGCAGAGGACGAAGAGAGAGGAAGAAGTGAGAGGAAGAGGAGAGAGGAGGAAGAGAGAGGAGGAAGAGAGAGGAGGAAGAGCGAGGAGGAAGAGAGAGGAAGAGGAGAGAGGAGGAGAGAGGAGGAAGAGTGAGGAGGAAGGCAGAGGACGAAGAGAGAGGAAGAAGTGAGAGGAAGAGGAGAGAGGAGGAAGAGAGAGGAGGAAGAGAGAGGAGGAAGAGCGAGGAGGAAGAGAGAGGAAGAGGAGAGAGGAGGAGAGAGGAGGAAGAGAGAGGAAGAGGAGAGAGGAGGAGAGAGGAGGAAGAGAGAGGAAGAAGAGAGAGGAGGAAGAGAGAGGAAGAGCAGAGGGGAGGAGGAGAGAGGAGAAAGAGATATGAGGAAGAGAGTGAAGGAAGAGAGAGGAGGAAGAGAGAGGAGGAAGAGAGAGTAAGAGGAGAGAGGAGGAGAGAGGAGGAAGAGAGAGGAGGAAGAGAGAGGAGGAAGAGAGAGGAAGAGCAGAGAGGACGACGAGAGAGGAGAAAGAGATATGAGGAAGAGAGAGGAGGAAGAGAGAGGAGGAAGAGAGAGGAAGAGGAGAGAGGAGGAAGAGAGAGGATGAAGAGAGAGGAGGAAGAGAGAGGAGGAAGAGATAGGAGTAGGAGAGAGGAGGAAGAGAGAGGAGGAAGGGTGAGGTGGATGAGAGAGGAGGAAGAGAGAGGAAGAGGAGAGAGGAGGAGAGAGGAGGAAGAGAGAGGAGGAAGAGAGAGGAGGAAGAGAGAGGAGGAAGGAAGAGAAGGAAGAGAGAGGAAGAGGAGAGAGCAGGAAGAGAGAGGAGAAAGAGAGAGGAGGAAGAGAGAGGAGGAAGAGAGAGCTGGAAGAGAGAGGAGGAAGAGAGAGGAGAAAGAGAGAGGAAGAGGAGAGAGGAGGAAGAGAGAGGAGGAAGAGAGAGGAGGAAGAGAGAGGAGAAAGAGAGAGGAAGAGGAGAGAGGAGGAAGAGAGAGGAGGAAGAGAGAGGAGGAAGAGAGAGGAGAAAGGGAGACGAGGGAGAGAGAGGAGGAAGAGAGAGGAGTAAGAGAGAGGAGGAAGAGAGAGGAAGAGGAGAGAGGAGGAGCAGAGAGGAGGAAGAGAGAGGAGGAAGAGAGAGGAGGAAGAGAGAGGAGGAAGAGAGAGGAGGAAGAGAGAGGAAGAGCAGAGAGGAGGAAGAGAGAGGAGAAAGAGAGACGAGGAAGAGAGAGAAGGAAGAGAGAGGAGGAAGAGAGAGGAGGAAGAGTGAGGAGGAAGGGAGAGGACGAAGAGAGAAGAAGAAGTGAGAGGAAAAGGAGAGAGGAGGAAGGGAGAGGAGGAAGAGAGAGGAAGAAGAGAGAGGAAGAGGAGAGAGGAGGAAGAGAGAGGAGGAAGAGAGAGGAGGAAGAGAGAGGAGGAAGAGGGAGGAGGAAGAGAGAGGAGGAAGGGAGACGAGGAAGAGAGAGGAAGAAGAGAGAGGAAGAGGAGAGAGGAGGAAGAGAGAGGAAAAGGAGAGAGTAGGAAGTAGAGAAGAGGAAGAGAGAGGAGGAGAGAGAGGAGGAAGAGAGAGGAGGTAGAGAGAGGAAGAAGAGAGAGGAGGAAGAGAGAGGAAGAGGAGAGAGGAGGAGTGAGGAGGAAGAGAGAGGAGGAAGAGAGAGGAGGAAGAGAGAGTAGGAAGAGAGAGGAAGATCAGAGAGGAGGAAGAGAGAGGAGAAAGAGAGACGGGGAAGAGAGAGAAGGAAGAGAGAGGAGGAAGAGTGAGGAGGAAGGCAGAGGACGAAGAGAGAGGAAGAAGTGAGAGGAAGAGGAGAGAGGAGGAAGAGAGAGGAGGAAGAGAGAGGAGGAAGAGAGAGGAGGAAGAGAGAGGAGGAAGAGAGAGGAAGAAGAGAGAGGAAGAGGAGAGAGGAGGAAGAGAGAGGAGGAAGAGAGAGGAAGAAGAGAGAGGAAGAGGAGAGAGAAGGAAGATTGACGAGAAGAGAGAGGAGGAAGAGAGAGGAAGATTAGACAGCAGGAAGAGAGAGGAGAAAGAGAGAGGAGGAAGAGAGAGGAGGAAGAGAGAGGAGGAAGAGAGAGGAGGAAGAGAGAGGAGGAAGAGAGAGGTGGAAGAGAGAGGAAGAGGAGAGAGGAGGAAGAGAGAGGAAGAAGAGAGAGGAAGAGGAGAGAGGAGGAAGAGAGAGGAGGAAGAGAGAGGAAGAGCAGAGAGGAGGAGTGAGGAGGTAGAGAGAGGAGGAAGAGAGAGGAGGAAGAGAGATGAGGAAGAGAGAGGAGGAAGAGAGAGCAGGAAGAGAGAGGAGGAAGAGAGAGGAGGAAGAGAGAGGAAGATCAGAGAGGAGGAAGAGAGAGGAGAAAGAGAGACGGGGAAGAGAGAGAAGGAAGATAGAGGAGGAAGAGTGAGGAGGAAGGCAGAGGACGAGAGAGAGGAAGAAGTGAGAGGAAGAGGAGAGAGGAGGAAGAGAGAGGAGGAAGAGAGAGGAGGAAGAGAGAGGAGGAAGAGAGAGGAGGAAGGGAGACGAGTAAGAGAGAGGAAGAAGAGAGAGGAAGAGGAGAGAGGAGGAAGAGAGAGGAAAAGGAGAGTGTAGGAAGTAGAGAAGAGGAAGAGAGAGGAGGAAGAGACAGGAGGAAGAGAGAGGGAGACTAGAGGAGAGAGGAGGAAGAGAGAGGACGAAGAGAGAGGAGGAAGAGAGAGGGGGAAGAGCGAGGAGGAAGAGAGAGGAGAGAGGAGAGAGGAGGAGAGAGGAGGAAGAGAGAGGAAGAGGAGAGAGGAGGAGAGAGGAGGAAGAGAGAGGAAGAAGAGAGAGGAGGAAGAGAGAGGAAGAGCAGAGGGGAGGAGGAGAGAGGAGAAAGAGATATGAGGAAGAGAGTGAAGGAAGAGAGAGGAGGAAGAGAGAGGAGGAAGAGAGAGTAAGAGGAGAGAGGAGGAGAGAGGAGGAAGAGAGAGGAGGAAGAGAGAGGAGGAAGAGAGAGGAAGAGCAGAGAGGAGGAGGAGAGAGGAGAAAGAGATATGAGGAGAGAGAGGAGGAAGAGAGAGGAGGAAGAGAGAGGAAGAGGAGAGAGGAGGAAGAGAGAGGATGAAGAGAGAGGAGGAAGAGAGAGGAGGAAGAGATAGGAGTAGGAGAGAGGAGGAAGAGAGAGGAGGAAGGGTGAGGTGGATGAGAGAGGAGGAAGAGAGAGGAAGAGGAGAGAGGAGGAGAGAGGAGGAAGAGAGAGGAGGAAGAGAGAGGAGGAAGAGAGGGAGGAAGGAAGAGGAGGAAGAGAGAGGAAGAGGAGAGAGCAGGAAGAGAGAGGAGAAAGAGAGAGGAGGAAGAGAGAGGAGGAAGAGAGAGCTGGAAGAGAGAGGAGGAAGAGAGAGGAGAAAGAGAGAGGAAGAGGAGAGAGGAGGAAGAGAGAGGAGGAAGAGAGAGGAGGAAGAGAGAGGAAGAAGAGTGAGGAAGAGGAGAGAGAAGGAAGAGAGAGGAGGAAGAGAGAGGAGGACGAGAGAGGAGGAAGAGAGAGGAGGAAGAGAGAGGAGAAAGGGAGACGAGGGAGAGAGAGGAGGAAGACAGAGGAGTAAGGAGAGGAGGAAGAGAGAGGAAGAGGAGAGAGGAGAGAGCAGAGAGGAGGAAGAGAGAGGAGGAAGAGAGAGGAGGAAGAGAGAGGAGGAAGAGAGAGGAGATAGAGAGAGGAAGAGCAGAGAGGAGGAAGAGAGAGGAGAAAGAGAGACGAGGAAGAGAGAGAAGGAAGAGAGAGGAGGAAGAGAGAGGAGGAAGAGTGAGGAGGAAGGGAGAGGACGAAGAGAGAAGAAGAAGTGAGAGGAAAAGGAAGAGAGGAGGAAGGGAGAGGAGAAGAGAGAGGAAGAAGAGAGAGGAAGAGGAGAGAGGAGGAAGAGAGAGGAGGAAGAGAGAGGAGGAAGAGAGAGGAGGAAGGGAGACGAGGAAGAGAGAGGAAGAAGAGAGAGGAAGAGGAGAGAGGAGGGAAGAGAGAGGAAAAGGAGAGAGTAGGAAGTAGAGAAGAGGAAGAGAGAGGAGGAAGAGAGAGGAGGAAGAGAGAGGAGGTAGAGAGAGGAAGAAGAGAGAGGAGGAAGAGAGAGGAAGAGGAGAGAGGAGGAGTGAGGAGGAAGAGAGAGGAGGAAGAGAGAGGAGGAAGAGAGAGGTAGGAAGAGAGAGGAAGATCAGAGAGGAGGAAGAGAGAGGAGAAAGAGAGACGGGAAGAGAGAGAAGGAAGAGAGAGGAGGAAGAGTGAGGAGGAAGGCAGAGGACGAAGAGAGAGGAAGAAGTGAGAGGAAGAGGAGAGAGGAGGAAGAGAGAGGAGGAAGAGAGAGGAGGAAGAGAGAGGAGGAAGAGAGAGGAGGAAGAGAGAGGAAGAAGAGAGAGGAAGAGGAGAGAGGAGGAAGAGAGAGGAGGAAGAGAGAGGAAGAAGAGAGAGGAAGAGGAGAGAGAAGGAAGATTGACGAGGAAGAGAGAGGAGGAAGAGAGAGGAAGATTAGACAGCAGGAAGAGAGAGGAGAAAGAGAGAGGAGGAAGAGAGAGGAGGAAGAGAGAGGAGGAAGAGAGAGGAGGAAGAGAGAGGAGGAAGAGAGAGGTGGAAGAGAGAGGAAGAGGAGAGAGGAGGAAGAGAGAGGAAGAAGAGAGAGGAAGAGGAGAGAGGAGGAAGAGAGAGGAGAAGAGAGAGGAAGAGCAGAGAGGAGGAGTGAGGAGGTAGAGAGAGGAGGAAGAGAGAGGAGGAAGAGAGATGAGGAAGAGAGAGGAGGAAGAGAGAGCAGGGAAGAGAGAGGAGGAAGAGAGAGGAGGAAGAGAGAGGAAGATCAGAGAGGAGGAAGAGAGAGGAGAAGAGAGACGGGGAAGAGAGAGAAGGAAGATAGAGGAGGAAGAGTGAGGAGGAAGGCAGAGGACGAAGAGAGAGGAAGAAGTGAGAGGAAGAGGAGAGAGGAGGAAGAGAGAGGAGGAAGAGAGAGGAGGAAGAGAGAGGAGGAAGAGAGAGGAGGAAGGGAGACGAGTAAGAGAGAGGAAGAAGAGAGAGGAAGAGGAGAGAGGAGGAAGAGAGAGGAAAAGGAGAGTGTAGGAAGTAGAGAAGAGGAAGAGAGAGGAGGAAGAGACAGGAGGAAGAGAGAGGGAGACTAGAGGAGAGAGGAGAAGAGAGAGACGAAGAGAGAGGAGGAAGAGAGAGGGGGAAGAGCGAGGAGGAAGAGAGAGGAAGAGGAGAGAGGAGGAGAGAGGAGGAAGAGAGAGGAAGAGGAGAGAGGAGGAGAGAGGAGGAAGAAGAGAGAGGAAGAAGAGAGAGGAGGAAGAGAGAGGAAGAGCAGAGGGGAGGAGGAGAGAGGAGAAAGAGATATGAGGAAGAGAGTGAAGGAAGAGAGAGGAGGAAGAGAGAGGAGGAAGAGAGAGTAAGAGGAGAGAGGAGGAGAGAGGAGGAAGAGAGAGGAGGAAGAGAGAGGAGGAAGAGAGAGGAAGAGCAGAGAGGAGGAGGAGAGAGGAGAAAGAGATATGAGGAAGAGAGAGGAGAAGAGAGAGGAGGAAGAGAGAGGAGAGGAGAGAGGAGGAAGAGAGAGGATGAAGAGAGAGGAGGAAGAGAGAGGAGGAAGAGATAGGAGTAGGAGAGAGGAGGAAGAGAGAGGAGGAAGGGTGAGGTGGATGAGAGAGGAGGAGAGAGAGGAAGAGGAGAGAGGAGGAGAGAGGAGGAAGAGAGAGGAGGAAGAGAGAGGAGGAAGAGAGAGGAGGAAGGAAGAGGAGGAAGAGAGAGGAAGAGGAGAGAGCAGGAAGAGAGAGGAGAAAGAGAGAGGAGGAAGAGAGAGGAGGAAGAGAGAGCTGGAAGAGAGAGGAGGAAGAGAGAGGAGAAAGAGAGAGGAAGAGGAGAGAGGAGGAAGAGAGAGGAGAAGAGAGAGGAGGAAGAGAGAGGAAGAAGAGTGAGGAAGAGGAGAGAGAAGGAAGAGAGAGGAGGAAGAGAGAGGAGGACGAGAGAGGAGGAAGAGAGAGGAGGAAGAGAGAGGAGAAAGGGAGACGAGGGAGAGAGAGGAGGAAGAGAGAGGAGTAAGAGAGAGGAGGAAGAGAGAGGAAGAGGAGAGAGGAGGAGCAGAGAGGAGGAAGAGAGAGGAGGAAGAGAGAGGAGGAAGAGAGAGGAGAAGAGAGAGGAGGAAGAGAGAGGAAGAGCAGAGAGGAGGAAGAGAGAGGAGAAAGAGAGACGAGGAAGAGAGAGAAGGAAGAGAGAGGAGGAAGAGAGAGGAGGAAGAGTGAGGAGGAAGGGAGAGGACGAAGAGAGAAGAAGAAGTGAGAGGAAAAGGAGAGAGGAGGAAGGGAGAGGAGGAAGAGAGAGAAGAAGAGAGAGGAAGAGGAGAGAGGAGGAAGAGAGAGGAGGAAGAGAGAGGAGGAAGAGAGAGGAGGAAGGAGACGAGGAAGAGAGAGGAAGAAGAGAGAGGAAGAGGAGAGAGGAGGAAGAGAGAGGAAAAGGAGAGAGTAGGAAGTAGAGAAGAGGAAGAGAGAGGAGGAAGAGAGAGGAGGAAGAGAGAGGAGGTAGAGAGAGGAAGAAGAGAGAGGAGGAAGAGAGAGGAAGAGGAGAGAGGAGGAGTGAGGAGGAAGAGAGAGGAGGAAGAGAGAGGAGGAAGAGAGAGGAGGAAGAGAGAGCAGGAAGAGAGAGGAGGAAGAGAGAGGAGGAAGAGAGAGGAAGATCAGAGAGGAGGAAGAGAGAGGAGAAAGAGAGACGGGGGAAGAGAGAGAAGGAAGATAGAGGAGGAAGAGTGAGGAGGAAGGCAGAGGACGAAAGAGAGAGGAAGAAGTGAGAGGAAGAGGAGAGAGGAGGAAGAGAGAGGAGGAAGAGAGAGGAGGAAGAGAGAGGAGGAAGAGAGAGGAGGAAGGGAGACGAGTAAGAGAGAGGAAGAAGAGAGAGGAAGAGGAGAGAGGAGGAAGAGAGAGGAAAAGGAGAGTGTAGGAAGTAGAGAAGAGGAAGAGAGAGGAGGAAGAGACAGGAGAAGAGAGAGGAGACTAGAGGAGAGAGGAGGAAGAGAGAGGACGAAGAGAGAGGAGGAAGAGAGAGGGGGAAGAGAGAAGAGGAAGAGAGAGGAGGAAGAGAGAGGAGGAAGAGAGAGGGAGACAGGAGGAGTGAGGAGGAAGAGAGAGGACGAAGAGAGAGGAGGAAGAGAGAGGGGGAAGAGAGAGGAAGAAGAGAGAGGAAGAGGAGGGAGGAGGAAGAGAGTGGAGTAAGAGAGAGGAGGAAGAGAGAGGAGGAAGAGAGAGGAAGAGGAGAGAGGAAGAGGAGAGAGGAGGAGAGAGGAGGAAGAGAGAGGAGGAAGAGAGAGGAGGAAGAGAGAGGAGGAAGGAAGAGGAGGAAGAGAGAGGAAGAGGAGAGAGCAGGAAGAGAGAGGAGAAAGAGAGAGGAGGAAGAGAGAGGAGGAAGAGAGAGCTGGAAGAGAGAGGAGGAAGAGAGAGGAGAAAGAGAGAGGAAGAGGAGAGAGGAGGAAGAGAGAGGAGGAAGAGAGAGGAGGAAGAGAGAGGAAGAAGAGTGAGGAAGAGGAGAGAGAAGGAAGAGAGAGGAGGAAGAGAGAGGAGGACGAGAGAGGAGGAAGAGAGAGGAGGAAGAGAGAGGAGAAAGGGAGACGAGGGAGAGAGAGGAGGAAGAGAGAGGAGTAAGAGAGAGGAGGAAGAGAGAGGAAGAGGAGAGAGGAGGAGCAGAGAGGAGGAAGAGAGAGGAGGAAGAGAGAGGAGGAAGAGAGAGGAGGAAGAGAGAGGAGGAAGAGTGAGGAGGAAGGGAGAGGACGAAGAGAGAAGAAGAAGTGAGAGGAAAAGGAGAGAGGAGGAAGGGAGAGGAGGAAGAGAGAGGAAGAAGAGAGAGGAAGAGGAGAGAGGAGGAAGAGAGAGGAGGAAGAGAGAGGAGGAAGAGAGAGGAGGAAGGGAGACGAGGAAGAGAGAGGAAGAAGAGAGAGGAAGAGGAGAGAGGAGGAAGAGAGAGGAAAAGGAGAGAGTAGGAAGTAGAGAAGAGGAAGAGAGAGGAGGAAGAGAGAGGAGGAAGAGAGAGGAGGTAGAGAGAGGAAGAAGAGAGAGGAGTAAGAGAGAGGAGGAAGGGAGAAGAAGAGGAGAGAGGAGGAAGAGAGAGGAGGAAGAGAGATGAGGAAGAGAGAGGAGGAAGAGAGAGGAAGAGGGGAGAGGAGGAAGAGAGAGGAGGAAGAGAGAAGAAGAGGAGACTGGAGGAAGAGAGAGGAGGAAGAGAGAGGAGGAAGAGAGTGAAGGAAGAGAGAGGAGGAAGAGTGTCGAGGATGAGAGAGGAGGAAGACAGAGGACGAAGAAGAGAGGAGGAGTAGAGAGGAGGAAGAGAGAGGAGGAAGAGAAAGGAAGAGCAGAGAGGAGGAAGAGAGAGGAGGAAGAGAGAGAAGGAAGAGAGATGATGAGGAGAGAGGAGGAAGAGAGAGGAAGAGGACAGAGGAAGAGGAGAGAGGAGGAAGAGAGAAGAGAAAGAGAGATGAGGAGGAGAGAGGAGGAAGAGAGAGGAGGAAGAGAGGGGAGGAAGAGAGATGAGGAGGAAAAGAGATGAGGAAGAGAGAGGAGTAAGAGAGAGGAGGAAGAGAGAGGAGGAAGAGAGAAGAAGAGTAGAGTGGAGGAAGAGAGAGGAGGAAGAGAGAGGAGGAAGAGAGTGAAGGAAGAGAGAGGAGGAAGAGTGTCGAGGATGAGAGAGGAACAAGAGAGAGGAGGAAGAGAGAGGAGGAGTAGAGAGGAGGAAGAGAGAGGAGGAAGAGAGAGAAGGAAGAGAGTTGAGGAGAGAGGAGGAAGAGAGAGGAGAAAGAGGAGGAGGAAGAGAGAGGAAGAGGAGAGTGGAGGAAGAGAGAGGAGGAAGAGAGAGGAGGAAGAGAGAGGAGGAAGAGAGAGGAGGAAGAGAGAGGAGGAAGAGAGAGGAGGAGGAGTGAGGAAGAAGAGAGATGAGGAGGAGAGATGAGGAAGAGAGAGTAGGAAGAGAGAGGAGTAAGAAAGAGGAGGAAGGGAGAGGAAGAGGAGAGAGGAGGAAGAGAGAGGAGGAAGAGAGAGGAAGAAGAGAGAGGAGGAAGAGAGAGGAGAAGAGCGAGGAAGAGGAGAGAGGAGGAAGAGACAGGAGGAGGAGAGAGGAGGAAGAGAGAGGAGGAAGAGGGAGGAGGAAGAGAGATGAAAAGGAGAGAGGAGGAAGAGAGAGGAGGAAGAGAGAAGAAGAGGAGAGTGGAGGAAGAGAGAGGAGGAAGAGAGAGTAGGAAGAGAGAGGAGTAAGAGAGAGGAGGAAGGGAGAGGAAGAGGAGAGAGGAGGAAGAGAGAGGAAGAAGAGAGATGAGGAAGAGAGAGGAGGAAGAGAGAGGAAGAGGGGAGAGGAGGAAGAGAGAGGAGGAAGAGAGAAGAAGAGGAGACTGGAGGAAGAGAGAGGAGGAAGAGAGAGGAGGAAGAGAGTGAAGGAAGAGAGAGGAGGAAGAGTGTCGAGGATGAGAGAGGAACAAGAGAGAGGAGGAAGAGAGAGGAGGAGTAGAGAGGAGGAAGAGAGAGGAGGAAGAGAGAGAAGGAAGAGAGTTGAGGGGAGAGGAGGAAGAGAGAGGAGAAAGAGGAGGAGGAAGAGAGAGGAAGAGGAGAGTGGAGGAAGAGAGAGGAGGAAGAGAGAGGAGGAAGAGAGAGGAGGAAGAGAGAGGAGGAAGAGAGAGGAGGAAGAGAGAGGAGGAGGAGTGAGGAAGAAGAGAGATGAGGAGGAGAGATGAGGAAGAGAGAGTAGGAAGAGAGAGGAGTAAGAAAGAGGAGGAAGGGAGAGGAAGAGGAGAGAGGAGGAAGAGAGAGGAGGAAGAGAGAGGAAGAAGAGAGAGGAGGAAGAGAGAGGAGGAAGAGCGAGGAAGAGGAGAGAGGAGGAAGAGACAGGAGGAGGAGAGAGGAGGAAGAGAGAGGAGGAAGAGGGAGGAGGAAGAGAGATGAAAAGGAGAGAGGAGGAAGAGAGAGGAGGAAGAGAGAAGAAGAGGAGAGTGGAGGAAGAGAGAGGAGGAAGAGAGAGTAGGAAGAGAGAGGAGTAAGAGAGAGGAGGAAGGGAGAGGAAGAGGAGAGAGGAGGAAGAGAGAGGAGGAAGAGAGATGAGAAGAGAGAGGAGGAAGAGAGAGGAAGAGGGGAGAGGAGAGAGAGAGGAGGAAGAGAGAAGAAGAGGAGACTGGAGGAAGAGAGAGGAGGAAGAGAGAGGAGGAAGAGAGTGAAGGAAGAGAGAGGAGGAAGAGTGTCGAGGATGAGAGAGGAGGAAGACAGAGGACGAAGAGAGAGGAGGAGTAGAGAGGAGGAAGAGAGAGGAGGAAGAGAAAGGAAGAGCAGAGAGGAGGAAGAGAGAGGAGGAAGAGAGAGAGAAGAGAGATGATGAGGAGAGAGGAGGAAGAGAGAGGAAGAGGACAGAGGAAGAGGAGAGAGGAGGAAGAGAGAAGAGAAAGAGAGATGAGGAGGAGAGAGGAGGAAGAGAGAGGAGGAAGAGAGGGGAGGAAGAGAGATGAGGAGGAAAAGAGGATGAGGAAGAGAGAGGAGGAAGAGAGAGGAGGAAGAGAGAGGAGGAAGAGAGAAGAGGAAGAGAGAGGAGGAAGAGAGAGAAGGAAGAGAGAGAAGGAAGAAAGAGGAGGAGGAGAGAGGAGGAAGACAGAGGAGGAAGAGAGAGGAGGAAGAGGAGGAGGAAGAGAGAGGAAGAGGAGAGTGGAGGAGAGAGGAGGAGGAAGAGAGAGGAGGAAGAGAGAGGAAGAGGACAGATGAAGAGGACAGAGGAGTAAGAGGAGGAGAAAGAGAGATGAGGAGGAGAGAGGAGGAAGAGAGAGGAGGAAGAGAGGGGAGGAAGAGAGATGAGGAGGAAGAGAGATGAGGAAGAGAGAGGAGGAAGAGAGAGGAGGAAGAGAGAGGAGGAAGAGAGAGGAGGAAGAGAGAAGAGGAAGAGAGAGGAGGAAGAGAGAGAAGGAAGAGAGAGTAGGAAGAAAGAGGAGGAGGAGAGAGGAGGAAGACAGAGGAGGAAGAGAGAGAAGGAAGAGGAGGAGGAAGAGAGAGGAAGAGAAGAGAGGAGGAAGAGAGAGGACGAAAAGAGAGGAGGAAGAGAGAGGAAGAGCAGAGAGGAGGAAGAGAGAGGAGGAAGAGAGAGTAGGAAGAGAGAGGAGTAAGAGAGAGGAGGAAGAGAGAGAAAGAGGAGAGAGGAGGAAGAGAGAGGAGGAAGAGAGATGAGGAAGAGAGAGGAAGAGGAGAGAGGAGGAGGAGACAGGAGGAAGAGAGAGGCAGAAGAGAGAGGAGGAAGAGAGTGGAAGAAGAGAGAGGAGGAAGAGAGAGGAGGAAGAGAGAGGAAGAGGAGAGAGGAGGAGGAGAGAGGAGGAAGAGAGAGGAGGAAAAGAGAGAGGAGGAAGAGAGAGGAGGAAGAGATAGGAAGAGGGGAGAGGAGGAAGAGAGAGGAGGAAGAGAGAAGAAGAGTAGAGTGGAGGAAGAGAGAGGAGGAAGAGAGAGGAGGAAGAGAGTGAAGGAAGAGAGAGGAGGAAGAGTGTAGAGGATGAGAGAGGAACAAGAGAGAGGAGGAAGAGAGAGGAGGAGTAGAGAGGAGGAAGAGAGAGGAGGAAGAGAGAGGAGGAAGAGAAAGGCAGAGTAGAGAGGAGGAAGAGAGAGGAGGAAGAGAGAGAAGGAAGAGAGTTGATGAGGAGAGAGGAGGAAGAGAAAGGAGAAAGAGGAGGAGGAAGAGAGAGGAAGAGGAGAGTGGAGGAAGAGAGAGGAGGAAGAGAGAGGAGGAAGAGAGAGGAAGAGAAGAGAGGAGGAAGAGACAGGACGAAAAGAGAGGTGGAAGAGAGAGGAAGAGCAGAGAGGAGGAAGAATGAGGAGGAAGAGGGAGTAGGAAGACAGAGGAGTAAGAAAGAGGAGGAAGGGAGAGGAAGAGGAGAGAGGAGGAAGAGAGAGGAGGAAGAGAGAGGAAGAAGAGAGAGGAGGAAGAGAGAGGAGGAAGAGCGAGAAGAGGAGAGAGGAGGAAGAGACAGGAGGAGGAGAGAGGAGGAAGAGAGAGGAGGAAGAGAGAGGAGGAAGAGAGATGAAAAGGAGAGAGGAGGAAGAGAGAGGTGGAAGAGAGATGAAAAGGAGAGAGGAGGAAGAGAGAGGAGGAAGAGAGGAAGAGGAGAGAGGAGGAAGAGAGAGGAGGAAGAGAGATGAGGAAGAGAGAGGAGGAAGAGAGAGGAAGATGGGAGAGGAGGAAGAGAGAGGAGGAAGAGAGAGGAAGAGGAAAGAGGAGGAGGAGAGAGGAGGAAGAGAGATGAGGAAGAGAGAGGAGGAAGAGAGAGGAAGAGGGGAGAGGAGGAAGAGAGAGGAGGAGAGAGAAGAAGAGGAGAGTGGAGGAAGAGATAGGAGGAAGAGAGAGGAGGAAGAGAGTGAAGGAAGAGAGAGGAGGAAGAGAGAGAAGGAAGAGAGAGGAGGAAGAAAGAGGAGGGGGAGAGAGGAGGAAGACAGAGGAGGAAGAGAGAGGAGGAAGAGGAGGAGGAAGAGAGAGGAAGAGGAGAGTGGAGGAAGAGAGAGGAGGAAGACAGAGGAAGAGGACAGAGGAAGAGGACAGAGGAGTAAGAGAGAGGAGAAAGAGAGATGAGGAGGAGAGAGGAGGAAGAGAGAGGAGGAAGAGAGGGGTAGAAGATAGATGAGGAGGAAGAGAGATGAGGAAGAGAGAGGAGGAAGAGAGAGGAGGAAGAGAGAGGAGGAAGAGAGAGGAGGAAGAGAGAAGAGGAAGAGAGAGGAAGAGAAGAGAGGAGGAAGAGACAGGACGAAAAGAGAGGTGGAAGAGAGAGGAAGAGCAGAGAGGAGGAAGAGAGAGGAGGAAGAGAGAGTAGGAAGAGAGAGGAGTAAGAATGAGGAGGAAGGGAGAGGAAGAGGAGAGAGGAGGAAGAGAGAGGAGGAAGAGAGAGGAAGAAGAGAGAGGAGGAAGAGAGAGGAGAAAGAGAGAGGAGGAAGAGAGAGGAAGAGGACAGAGGAAGAGGAGAGAGGAAGAAGAGAGAGGAGAAAGAGAGATGAGGAGGAGAGAGGAGGAAGAGAGAGGAGGAAGAGAGGGGAGGAAGAGAGATGAGGAGGAAGAGAGATGAGGAAGAGAGAGGAGGAAGAGAAAGGAGGAAGAGAGAGGAGGAAGAGAGAAGAGGAAGAGAGAGGAGGAAGAGAGAGGAGGAAGAGATAGGAAGAGGGGAGAGGAGGAAGAGAGAGGAGGAAGAGAGAAGAAGAGTAGAGTGGAGGAAGAGAGAGGAGGAAGAGAGAGGAGGAAGAGAGTGAAGGAAGAGAGAGAAGGAAGAGTGTCGAGGATGAGAGAGGAACAAGAGAGAGGAGGAAGAGAGAGGAGGAGTAGAGAGGAGGAAGAGAGAGGAGGAAGAGGAGAGGAGGAAGAGAAAGGAAGAGTAGAGAGGAGGAAGAGAGAGGAGGAATGAGAGAGAAGGAAGAGAGATGATGAGGAGAGAGGAGGAAGAGAGAGGAGAAAGAGGAGGAGGAAGAGAGAGGAAGAGGAGAGTGGAGGAAGAGAGAGGAGGAAGAGAGAGGAGGAAGAGAGAGGAAGAGAAGAGAGGAGGAAGAGCCAGGACGAAAAGA